>VZTU01025293.1:12080-29378 GCA_013400835.1 Zapornia atra | reverse complement strand
GTGCTCTGCACCCGGGGGGGGTCAGGAGGGGTACACAGGCTCCCACCTGCTAGGGTATTGCTGCAGGAACGCATCCAGCCACCCCATTCAAAATGGCAAAAGGACAAAGGAGAATGAGTAGGGAGCTGGGAGGGGGGGCGGGGTGTGTGGATACAAAATCCTTCCGGAAACTCCTAATACGGTGGGAGAAATGTCGATAGGAACGCTGAGCTAATGGGCCAGTCTCCTCAAAAACTGTATTCTCCCTGAAGTGTTAAATAATGCATCGCATTCAGATCACTGACGTGCCTCCCACCATCAATCTCTGATCCCCTGATTCGGCACGAGGAGAGGGGTAAATCAGAGATACTGACCCTGCTCTGCGCGTCTTACAGGTAGCAATTGATCAAAGATTGATTTATTAGCCACGCCGTGATTGATTTATAGGCGTTTTGCTTGATGGAGGCAATTAGGAACAATAACTTAGTGTCCTGGCTGCCTGGGAAGCCCGGCGGCCCCGTCCCGCTGCCGGGCCGGAAGGTGATAACGCCGCCCGGGCGATAAGGTACCGGTTTGTGTCTGGCTCAGCCCGGGCCCCGCGGCAGATAAAACGCTTATCACCATCAATCATCAACCTGATGTCGAGCCGGAGGCTCTGGCAAAGCCGGAGTTAAAGCCTTACTTATTCCTCGGGATGGGCTGGGGCAGGACTTCGTTTCCAAATCCAGGGGACGTGGTTAAACAGTGACTTATTCCAGTCGGGACAAAAGGGAGAAACCTCAGAGTCCTGCCCAGCCCGGACCCCGTGGGACAAGGGCGAGCACCGCCACATCCATCCTTCTCCCAGCCCTTCCTCCCAGCCCTGGGTCTTCCCAAAACCAACACAAATCACACCCTTCCGCTCCACCTCACCGAGCTCATCTCAGCACCCTCCCATCTCCAGAATTTCAGCCCTAAATTGGGAAGAATCCTCGTGTGCTTATCTCCTCCACTCCCGGAGATCCCAGCTGATGAGGATGGGGAGGGGGCGGCAGGGAACCTCCCCCGGGATCGGGGCGCCGTGCCGAGACCAACCGGCAGCAGCGAGGAGGATGCAGCCGAGGCTGCGGGCGGGCTCCTTTCCCGGGAGAGGGAGGCAGAAAGCGGGAGCAGAGGAGCCGGCTTGTTTCGGAGCCAGAGCACGGCTGCAAGATTAATTTGGGGCTGGGCTCTTGCCGGCCTTGGGGGAGCGAGGCACTTAACCCCAGCGCCGCGCTCGTGGCTCCGACGTCTGAAAGCTCTGTTAAAGATCCCGGTCTTAATTGTTGGGCTTTTTTTTCCCCTCTCCCTCCCAGCTGCAGTTCAGGCTTCCAGCCTTTTCCAAACAAGTTTATCCATCCTTAATTACCGCTAAGAAAGTGACCCTGCGCGAGCCCCGCTGCCGCTCTCCCCTCGGCTGACAGACAACTGCCAGCCAGGCGAGAGCCACTAATTAGCAATTGATAAATATAAGTGTGCTGTCTTCCCCGAGCAGAGTCCCGCTTGATGACAGTAATTAATTGCTCATTGATCCCCCCCAGGTTGACGGGAGGTCTGCGGAGGTGCTCTGCTGCGGCTCGAGGTGAGGGATGCCGGCGGGGGCGCCTGGGGGCTTGCACGGGAAACGGAGGCGCTGGAAAGGGTGAAGGGGACCCTGGGCTGTGCAGGTGTTTAGACACGGTGTGAGCTGGCCCAGCGTGTCCCTCCAGGGCCAGGGGCTGGAGCAGTGCTGGGTGAGCCAGAGGGAGGAAGGCTGAGCTCCAGGAGCATCTGCCTCCGGGGCCAACAAACACCAGACCTGAAATACCCTGAAATACAGTTGTGTTTGTCACACGATTGTTCCAGGAAGGAAAATCAGTCAAATCCCTGTTAAAAAAAAAAACAAAAACCAAGAGAAAAGAGCTGACCTGCATTACCTGGGCCTTGAGATGGCACCTCCCATGGCAAAGGCTCCAATGCCAAGTCTGAATCCCCAAGATTTGTTGATGCTCTTATCACCCTATCATCAACCTGCTCCAGAGGTGGAATTTTCTGCCCTGTGGTTGAGGAACTGACCCAGCTGAGTGGGAGCAGGATGGGAACACTGTGCCCATGTGCACCCTGTTGGGAAACCGTCCCAGCATGTGACGTCACCATACTCTGTCATCAGCCTTTCTAGGAGGGGTTTCACCTCCCACCCCACGTCCAGCACCCAGCTGCAGCCCCAAAGTGCCCGGTCTCAGCTTGGGACCACCCAAAACATGCCCCGGGCCATCCTCTGTGCACAGCCACCCCACCTGGGCCCATCCCCTCCTGCAGGTCTGGGGGATGTCGCTCTCTCAGGTTTTAATTAATTGTCTTTCCATTCCCCCCTCGCCCTCTGCCCCGTTTGGGTCAGGCTCCCAAGCACAGACCTGTTTGATGGCACCCCGGGGAGCCCTTTGTCCTGAACAGGTGAAGAATTGTACCCACAAAAAGAGTTCCCCCTCCGATCAATCCCCTCTAACAACTTTATTGATTAGCTGCAGCAACATTTTTCATTTATTAATTATGAAGAAGANTGCAGAACCCAGCTGCAGGGACCGACCCCTCTCACAGCACAGATTGAGAGGAGTCGTGGATGGAGGGTGAGGAGGCAGGAAAGCGAGGTGGAAGAAGGGGTAAGGCAGGAAAAGGAAGGTCAGAGAGGATAACAAAGGGGATGCAGCAGAGAGAAATTCCGCAGGAGAGGATTAGGGATGTGCGGTCGGTGTCGGTACCTGGGAACATAAATCACCCCGAGTCGGAAGGGGATGGCACGCTGCTGAAGGGAACCTGAGGGCGATAGCAGGCTGATTATGGGAGTGAAATATGGCATGCTGGCAAAAACTCTGCGATGATTTATCTTCTGTCGCAGGCCATCCCGGGGAGGCGGCCGGCCAGCCCCGCACGGCTCTTCCCAGGCCCAGACCCCGGTGCTGAATCGATTCCTGAGCCAGCCAGCCCGTGCTCGGCTGGAGGCAGAACTGTGGAGGAGAGGAGGGGAAAGGGGAAACCAAAAGGGAGACTGCAGCCACGGGAAAAGGAATGCCTCAAGCATCCTGCCTCAGCCCCAGGGCTGGAGGGCAGAGACCTGGGTGTCTGCATCCCTTTTACACCTTATGAACAAGCATAACCCAGGGGGTTACCCCAAATTCTCCTTTAACATGGTATTGTGGGTGCAGAGAGGGTTAATAACTCGGTTCTGCAGCCCCACCAGTGATTGCCAGCCCACTCCAATGTCCACTTGCAGCCCTCACTCTCTAAGACTGGAGAGGGAATACAAATCTAAGTAGCATCCCTATGGAGGTGCAGGTTAGAAGAGGAATTAGGTATCAGGGATAAGACACAAGAGGCTCTCTGCACAGGCACCAGGTGGTAACTGCCCACATGAGGCACAAACCCAAAATACCCGGTGGTGGGAGCACAGCTGGGAGTGGGGAACGGAGACAGGGGGTGATGGATACCGGAGGACCCTGCACTGGTGACAGGCTCCAGCCCCAGGATCCTGCGGCCTCTCCAGGGGACCAGCGCTGGTGCTCAGCCATCCTCCCTGGTAGGGAAATTCCCTACATCCTCCCAAAAATTCACTGAACCCTTCCCTGTGCTGCGTGAGTGGGTTTTCAGCCTGGCCTACTTCCACACCAGCTCCATCTGGGTGACAAGGAGGTCAAGGGACCGGCTCGGCCAGGGTCCCCGAGTGCCTCACGGTCAGCACGGTCAGGATTAGACCAGGGAGCCCTGGGGGTCGTGGTCCATCCCCTGAGCCAGGCTGAGAGCAGGACTCCTGCTGTAAAACAGATGGTGAGGAAAAATGATTGGAGGAGATTAATAATAATACTGATAGAAACCTGGATCGAAGGGCTCAGGGTGTAACAGAGGGGCCAAACAATCATTTGATGCCTCCCTGGTAAACGAAGAGGACAGATGCTCGTGTAAATTTGGGGATTAGATTTTGTGGGCTAAAGAAGATAACAAATGAAATTATCGTGGCATTAAACCCTCGGTCCTCTGGTGGGGAAGCAGTTTAGAGAGACCCTGTCACTAATTGCTGGGGACAGGGGCACAGGTCCTGGAGAGAGGCAGGGCTGAGTTTTAGGGCAGTGCTGGTGCTTCAGTGGATCCCCTCACCAGGGTCACTGAGGGGGGCACATGAGGGGACGCCGAGCACAGGCTGCTGAGGTGGGCAGGTGGGCAATGGCACAGGGCTGGCATCCCTTGTCATCAGAGCCAGGGTGGGAGCCCAGCCCCTCATGGGTGGCTTTCCAGGGCATGGGGACAGCAGGGAGGTCCACTCAGGTTGCAGGGACCGCAGGGGGGGAGGACAGCTTAATCCCTCCCTTGCTCTCCTCCTTGGCTCCCCCCTCGTTGTTAGCCTAATTGGTACGTGGGGGTTATGCTAAAGATGGAGCCCACCGGGTACTGGTGAGCGCTGCCGCTGCCTGGGGTCCCTCCCCCGCAGCTCCCCTGTTTATTATCGCTGGAATTAGATTGTTTCCCATGGCGAAACGAGCGGCTAATGATGTCACTGAGGCAGGAGGAGGGAGGAGGCGATGGCGGGCGCTCCCGACCTGCGGCTCCCGCTCCGCCCAACGGCCGGGCCGGTGCGGCCGGAGATGCGCCCGCGGGGGCACGGCGAGGGGGAACGAGTGCTTTATGAGGGGAAAGGCTCCTCTTCGCCCACAAATATCTAACAACTATTAATTTCGGGCAGCGGCTGGGAAGAAATACATGAAAGGGAAATTGATTTCTATTTAAATGGTATGTTTTCATCAGCCCTTCTCGGGGCACGAACATTCATCTCCGAGTACCTGTGCTAATTGATTTCAAATGCAATTCCACGGCAGCGCTGGAGAATAATAAATCTCGGGGTAGGAGGAGGGGGAGCAGCACGGCCGGAGGACGCGGCCGGGGCGAGGGGCGAGCTGTGGCACGGGGGCAGCCCGCAGCCCACGGCCTGCACAGAGCTGGGTCCCCATGGGCAGCGGGTCCACCAGTGTTCCACAGAGACCAGAGGGGTGCAGCCAGCCAAAAAAGGTGGGTTCAGCCCCATCTGAAGAGTCATTCAGGGATCGGGGAGGTTTACAGCTAATTTGGAGGGTCCTGCTAAACTGAGGGGCAGATGAGGCATGGGCTGCGATCAGGAGATGGGGCTGAAGTCAGGAGATGGAGCCCAAGCAGGCCAGGCAGCACCCAGACCGCAGAGAGCTGAGCATCCCTGGGTACCACAGGCACCCAGCCGGATGACATCCCCAGCCAGACCCGACCATGAGTCTGGGGCTGCAGGGCAGGGAGAGGGACAGCTGGAGCTGGCAGAGGTGTCAGGGCTGGATGCCACCCATGCCTGGAAGCCCCCTTTCTTTGAGGAAGGTTTTGGTGTGCCCCTGCATGCTCCTCTCTGCATCACTCAGCATCACGCCAGGTTCCAGCATGCTGGGATGTCCACTGTCATGATGTGAGGCAGGAGAAGCCCTCTGAGTGCCCACAGCGCCTCTCAGGAGCCCCATTAGTCCTCGAAGCATCTGAATTAAATTTATTGCTGGGGATATTGGCTACAGTGTCTCCTGTGCAGGAGGAA
Source organism: Zapornia atra (assembly GCA_013400835.1). NCBI lineage: Eukaryota > Metazoa > Chordata > Aves > Gruiformes > Rallidae > Zapornia > Zapornia atra. Next base: position 23,806 of record VZTU01025293.1, on the reverse strand, counting down.
AAGTAAATAAAATCTCCTTCAGGCACATTGATCTTCACCATCAGCTGTGTGATGGTCAGAGGAACAGTAAGAGGTGACCAGCCCACGGGTGGGACAGTGACTGTGGGCACAGGGGAAGTGGGCTCAGCCCACCCCAGCAGCACCCAGCCAAGGGGAAGAGCAGGGAGAGGGCTGGCAGGGAAACAAGGAAGTGATGGGGATGAAAATAGGCATTGTGTGCCATTGTACTTCACACTGCTCCCAGCAGGTGTGGGGGTGCCAGGCACGGTTAGGGTGGGGGTCACCGCGCCGACGCGTGGCACACCGGGAAGGGTGGGAAGGTTGGGAATTGGAGGGTGCCACAGAGGAGATGAGCCTGGGGAGCAACTGCTCTGAAAAACACCTAGCTTTTAGGTGTTTATCCGCAAATAAATAATGGAACATGATACCCAAAGAGCTGCTGTGGAAAAATGGGCTAATGGAAGCCCTGGGTAAGTGTGATCACGGTGGGTGAGAGGGAGCGAGCTGCTCCTGTCTCAGCGTGTGGCACTTGCAGGCAGATATTGCGGTGCTCCAGCCTGTTGTGGTACTTAGGTCCCGAAAGGATGCTGAGAAACTGGGGAGGGAACAGAGAAATAGCCATAAAAATTACTTGCAGGCCAAAAATACACTGCAGAGAAAGCAGCTGAAAGCGCCTGGCATGTTGAGCTCATGGAGAGCGGTGAGAAGGGAGCCCTGGTTGCTGGATGTGGGAACTGCTGTGGGAGAAAGCGATGGAGTCTTTGACCAGAGGCCAGCTTGCGAGGAAAGAGGGCCCCAAATTAGAGCTCTGGGGACTCGAGGGGGTGCCTTCTGCCCTGCCCCAGCTGACCCCTACCCAGGCACAAGCTGGTGACACCCGCTTAATGAGTGAGATTCAAACACCTTGTGAAAACCACCAATGCAGGGATAGGGACCTGAGCCCTGTGCTGCAGCATAAAACTCAGCAGCGATACCCACACTGAGCTGTGTCCCCATTTATGGGCTGTAAGAGAGACTGGTCTGGCTCTCACATAACCCTTGGGATGCAGGAGTACATAGGAACTGCCCAAAACTCCTGCAAATCTCCTGTTCTTCTGCACACTCCAGTGCTGGGACAGAGCTGTGTGGATTTGCCGGTTAACAGCTGGACCGTGATGGAGCAGTACTGTCTGGCCATCATCTTTTCAATGCACTGGGCTCCTCTGCTGCCACGTGCCCTGGCTGGCAGTGAGGGTGCTGCAGGCAAGGCTGGGGGAGGCTGGTGTGTCCAGAAGCGAGCTGGGAGTCAGGGCAAGGCTCGGGGCACACATCTCTGCCTCACCACCTTCTGCTGCCTCTGGATGAAGGACCCGTGGCCGTGCCAGGGCAAGGGGTACAGCTCAAATACCAGCCAGCCTTGCCATGGTGTGACAAGGAGTCATTGCTTGCAGCGCAGTGCTGGGGAGGATGGCCCTGTGGCTGCACGTGGGATCGAGGGATGATCTATCAGCCAGGGCATGTTCCAGGCTGTTATATACAAGCAGCTGTCTAACAGGTCTCTGTAGTTACGGCCGGTGGCCGGTGCCTTGAGAAAAGGAATAAAAGCAACAAATCAACCTCAAAACCCAATTAAAACCAGCGTGCTTTGTGTCCTGGGGAGGGCAGGGGCTGGGCTGGGCTCCTGCCAGGCAGGGCAGGACAGGGGGCATCTAGGGGCAGCAGCTCCCACCTGTGACCCATCCTAGGAGCCACACACCAGCCCGATGAAAACAGCTCTGTTTATTTGTCATATCTCCTCGAGCTGACAGTGCTTCCCAATGAAGGATTTTGGGAAGGGCTGTCAGAAGCATCCATCTGCCCCGGTCCCCAGCGCGAGCCCCACCACCTGGCCCCAGCATCCCCTGGGCATCCCATCTGGCTGGGCAGCCCCCCGGCATGGGAGGGCATAGCATGGCACAGCACAGCAGGGCAGGGCAGGGCACGGCATGGCATGGCATAGCACAGCACAGCAGGGCATGGCACAGCATGGCACAGCATGGCTTGACATGGTACGGCACAGCACAGCATGGCATGGCACAGCATGGCATGGCACAACACGGCATGGTGCAGCACAGCACAGCACCGCAGGCTCTATGCCGGCCACCCTCTGCCTGGTGGGTAACAAAGAGATTTCACCGCCGGTTCAGAGGTTGTGAATTTGATAAACTGGGCCATATTTTTAAATGAAAAAATGCTACTTCATCTCTGCAGCGACAGGCAGCGTGCGATGCTCCCCAGTAATATATGCCTTTCTTAATACACGGCTTGCGACCGCGGGCCAGCGGCGGCATGAAGAATGGAGTCGCAGGCAAAAGGTTAATAGAGCATTGGTCCTTTTTTAATTGGAAAAATGACTGAGGGACCATGTAGCAGACCGAGCAGTAATATTATTACAGGCTGTAAGTACTGTTCCAGAGACTTACTGTTCATTGGGGAGCGCAGTAATGAGCGCCGGGCTGCGTCCGCGGCCCCGCTCGCAAGCGGGTGCGTAACCACCTCGCCTATAAAACCAGAGATGATACCCTCTGTGTCTGGCTGCCTTGGCCAACTTTGTGTGTCCTGTGGAAAGAGGGATGCTGGAGCACTGAATAAATTGATTGACAATGGGGGTTACCTTCCCAAAGCGCAGGAAGCAGAGGGCTGGGGTCTGCAGGGTGTCTGGGACCCAGGCTGGGGTGTCCCCATCCCCACCGCCCCACGGCAAGGGAGCGCAGGGGGGCAGAGGCTGCAGAAACCACATAGCAGCAACAGAGGGTTTTGGTGCCAAGTGGGAGGTCACTAATCCAGGTGTATGGCCTTCAGGACTAATTGCAGTGGGGAGGCTTGGGAGAGAGGAAGAGGAGGAGGAAGGTCTTCTGGAAAGCCTGCCAGATGAGGGAAAACCACCAAGGGAATCCTATTCTGTCCCATCCCTCCGGGCTGGGAGGGAGGGATGGGGACTCTTGGAGGGAGCCTTGGCTGGGAGAGGGGCCGGTACCCGGCTCCAACCAGAGCAGCCCCCAAGGAGGGTCTGTGGTGCAGCCAGGGCTAATTGATGGGGAATTGCCACCAGCACGCTGTGTCATCCGAGGAGTTGAACTCGGGGCTGGCTGGGAAGCAGGGCTGTTAAACGGGCCGTGGCGGCACTTTGGACTGGGGAGGATTTATGCTCCAGAGGAGCAGCACTATCTGTCATCTGTGAAAAGCCTCATTTACAGAGAGACACCACCAGGAAAGGCAATCAGCTCCAGCCCTGCTAAGCCGGGAATTTATAACCGCTCCGCAAGCCAGAGCTCGTCCCGCCGTTCAGCGGGAGCCTCGGGCACAGGCTCCCACCTCCAGCCCCCTGCTCCTATGCCAGGCTCTGCTGGGCACAGCTGCCTGTGGAAAGGGCCATGGCCCCCATGTTAGGAGCATGCTGTCCAAAGGGAAATGGGCCCTGGGTCCGGGGCAGCAGTGGTGGCAGGGCCCCCCAAACAAGTCCTTACTAACCCCTGTACTGGTGTGCTCACTGCTGGTGACACCAGCACGCTGCATGAGAGCCAGGAGACCAGCAACAGTCAGCCCACTCCTCTGGGCATCCATCCCCCTGGATGTTAAATCCATGAGGACTCGCACACATCTGTGCTGTCACCTGCTCCAGCAATCCCCCTGCGCTGCCGGACAGACGTCCAGCCCTGGGTGAAGGACGGATGGCTAACAAACAAACACCCTCATTTGTGGTGTGTTTCTCTCCCCCACGGAGGATGAGCTCCAGCTACTCCCATCCATCTCCTCCTCTCAAGCCATCTTCGCTCCGCAATTTCCCCTCGCCCCGAAAAGAGTGGGAAATCGATCCGTTTCTCTCCAATTCCCGAGCAGGGGAGGGCAGGAGCCCAGTGAGAGGCAGAGGATGCCTTCCACTGCTCACACACACGCATGCACACGTGCCTCTCCCCACGCACGCTCCCTGCTCCTGGGCAGGAGTATTGATTCCTCCCCGGAAAGTGCAGGAGCTGCGCTCGCACCCTGACCTGCTGCTCACCCTGCCAGAGCCCAAAGCATGCAGCCTCCAGCCTCCTGCAGACCCAAACCCAGCCCTTTCTCCAGCGCTGAGGGAGAAGGATGGGGCCAGGACCGTGTCTGCCAGCTCGGGGCCGCACAGCATCACCGATGCCAGCAAGACAGGGGATGGATGGAGACGCTCTGCTTTATCTGTCTTATCCCTTATTTCTGCCTTCCAGCACCAGTCCTGCTCCACATTGGCAGGAAAATGATGGATCCTGTGAGAGACTGGCTTTTCCTTTAAAAACTGTCAGGAATAAGGAAAGAAGTGCACAAATGAGTATTAAAAATAAAGGTGTTTCTCCAGCAGTTGCTCCTGTCTGTGCTGGAGGAGGGGACACACACACATGGACACAGACATGAACACACACAGAGGCACGGACACACACATACACACACAGAGACATGGAAACAGACATGGACACACATGGCACATGGACACATGTACATGGGGACACATGGACACAGACACACACACAGAGACACATGGACACAGGGACACATGGACACACACACAAAGTCACGGGCACTCCAACGTGACGAGCATCACGTCACTGTGGCACTGGTAGGGCAAAGGGGAGGGGTCCAGCAGGGAGCACGGAGCAGCGAGGGTCCCTTCCAGCCATCCCACAGCACAATGGGGTCCTGGGGCATGCGAAGCCCCCCAGGCTGTGCCCAGCTTCTCCGCAGGCACCTGGGGTGACCGTCCCCAACACAGCCATTCTGCAACCCCACACAAAAGGCTTAGCAAGTGCTCCAACCCCTTGGAGGAGAAATATAAGCCCCTTCCTCATCTTCCACGCCTTGACTTCAGCCTCCCACACAGCGCAGGACTCAAAGAAGCTGAGATGCCCCCACACCACCTCTCCTGATGCCAGGTAATTTCCCAAAACCTGTTAGATGAATCAGATCCCACCCAGGTCTGGTTCTCTCAGCCGATCAATAGATCTGAAAGAAACAAAGCCAAATATCATGAGTTATGGAGCAGTGCTGATGGCTGTCAGGACAATGGGGATAGCCAAGACAAATACACACCTTTTCCTCCTTTATTACTTTAAGCCTTTTATTATCATTATTACGGGTGATTAAAAATCCCATTAATCAGCTGCTAAACAGATTAAACCCTATGAATTAATTTTCTGGAAATAACTAAGACAAACATTCTGTGCAGAGCTCATTTAATGAAATAGAAGCTGTTTATCTGCAGAATTAGGGCTCGCACATATCTGAGCTTCGGCTGGAAAAATCCGCTGCCGCGTGGGCACGGCGGGCGCGGGCTGGAGCCACCGCCGATTTTTTACCCATTCTAAGTAAAAGAAAGATCTTGCTCTAAGTAATTTGTGATTCATTACACAAAGAGCTCATTAGCCGGGGCTAGAAAATAAAATTACAGTCATTTAGGGGCTAATTCCTTGATTTAGTGTTTGAGAGGAGGCTCAGGACAGAGGAAGCGTGCGCCTCCCCACGGGGACCATACAGCCCAGCCGGGGAAGGGGCTGCCAGGGAGGGGGCTCAGCTCAGCTGTGCCTCTTCCACAGTGCAGCCCGGAGAGAGCCAAGCCATCTTGTCCCCCGGCTGGCTTTGCGCTGCAGTCATCTGGTGCTGCCATCGGGACGGCATCAGGTCCCCTCCACGGAGGAGCCGGGGGTCTCGCCTGCATCCCAGGGAGCATCACCAACAACTGAGCTGGTGCCGTGGCCGCATGCTGGTGAGGGATGGTGTCCTCCACGTTTTGGAGGTGAGGGCTGGAATGTGGGGACACAAGGACTGCGCCAGCCTGGGCTCCAAAGTCCTCCCCACGGCGAGCCCCATGGTGACTCACTGGCACTAAGACCTTAAGCACCTACTTGATTTCACCTTTGCACTTCCCGTGCTGTAAAACCACCATAAATAATAGTTTCAAGTCGTGGATAATAATAGGTAACGTTTTAATGGCCCAGGTACACCTCCGCGGGTCGAAGTTTGGCCTGCTCCCCATGAGTGCAAACAGGAAGGGGGGAGAATCACAGCAGCCACCCAGGAGCCCACGGGAACACCCGGAGCCTCATCAAAGCCCAGCACGGTGCCTGCGGTGCCGGCAAGGTCAAAATCCGGCCTGTTCTGCAGTCGGGCATCGTCACGGCGTCCCCAGAGCCGCTGCCCGGCGGGACGGCCAGCAGCAGGAAGTGTCTGTCGCAGGCTGTGTTTTCTTGGAAGCAACTTGGTGACTGGGGTTAGCTCATTAGCATGGGTAATTGCTGGTGCCCTTTCCATGCGGCCGTGCATTGCGGAGGCCCTCCCCACGCACCTGCTGCCATGGCCGGCCTGCCTCACACCTCCCACTGCATGCAGACTGAGAGGGATGATCCCTCAGGAGCATCCCAAGATGAGGTGTCTTCACCCAGCAGGGCAGCAGAACGTGACTTGGGGGCACTGCGGGCTGGAGCCGGCTCTGGGGGCATCGTGTTTCCCTCCCACTGAAGCGCAGTGGGCAGCGGAGGAGGAGTGCAGAGTTTTATCAGGTTACTCAACAGTTACTCAACTGACTCTGCGGCAGTGAGGATTTAAACCAGGGAGAGGGGGTGAAGCTGGCCCCCTCCAACCCCTTGGCTGTGCTGTGGTGGTGCCCAGCCCCCTGCTCCTGCAAGGGAAAAAGGCTCTAGAAGAGCCAGGAGTGCCCACACCCACCAGCATCCCCCTTGCTGGGCACAACAGGCAGCCCCCCGCTCTGTCCGTGCATCCCCCGTGCCGCCACTTGCCGCGCCTGCCAGCCCCATGCTGCTGGCAGCAGAAGGGCTGAGCCGGGGCTATTCCTCCCTCGCTTGCATTTCCTGACAGCTGCCTATTAAAGCAGAGCCGGGCACCGTGCGGCGGAGGCTCCAATAAGTGGATCCACATGCAATATTCATGGCTCGCTGCTGCGGAGCCAGCGCTTGGCAGCGGGGCCCCGCGCCCGCCCAGTGCCGGCCTTAAGCACCTTTTTGAACCCGCGCCCCGAGGATGACAGCACAGCCCGGCCCAGCTGGTGGCGGTGCCCAGGGGGTGCCCAGGGGGTGCCTGGGGGGTGCCCGGGGGGTGCCCGGGGGGTGCCCAAGGAGTGCCCAGGGGCTCCTCCAACAGGACCAGTGCGGCCAGAGGCCCTTTGAGAAGGTTCCTGGAAGGACAGGCAAAGTCCCTGGCAGGGGCAAGGGCCACCCGGCAGCATCGCAGCCTGCCTCACCTGCGGCCCCATCAGCACCATACTGGGGGGCCCCACTGCCGGTGTGGCTCTTTGCTGCCAGAGCCTCCCACCCACCTCCGTGGCAGCCCCCAGGCAAAGCCCTTGGGATCCCCGGGGCCACAAGACACCCCCAGCCCAGCACTGGGGTACAGCCGTGCCCCCGCTCCCGGAAAGGCTTGTTTACTAGCTTCCATGACGTCTGGCCAGTGCCACGCCGCAGCTCCCAAACCCACCTCATCCCCCAGGATTAATTTTACACAATCATTCTGCAGCCCATGATAATCACTGCACCAAAAAATGAAGAGATTTGGGGTATTTCCAATGTGGAGGATTAGGATTACAAGTAATCTGCAGGAAGCTCAGCTGTCGGCCCACCACCGCGTGCTCCCTTACTTTTCCCAGCTTTAGCCCTTTCATGAGGATTTTCCAGAGAAGAGCTGTTTGTCCTTGGAGAGGTCAGGCCAGCACAGACAGACATGTCCCCATGGTCTGTGGCCATGTGCCAGCCCACGGGGGTTTGCATGTGGGGCAGAGGACAGCGTCCACAGCAGCAGTGAGCTGTGCATCGCTGTGGTACCCTGTATCCCTGCACCACAATGCATCCCTGCAGTGCTGTGCATCCTTTTGGTGCTGGCCAACCATGCCACACCATGCATCCCTGCATACCTGTGCATCCCTGCAGTGCTATGCATCCCTGCAGCCCTGGGCATCCTTTCAGCCCCATGCATCCCTACAGCATGAGGCTGGGGCACAGCTGGGCTGGCTGCCTCTTGCTCTGTTCCAGAGAGGAGGATCTGGCATGGCACCACTTGCCCTCTCCATGCTGGGTGCTTCCTGCTTTGCTTTGGGTGGGACGTGCGGGGATTCGCACTGGAAGCTGCCAAGGCAGTGCTGTAGCTGGGCTGGTTTGAGACACAGGGAACAGTGATGACTGGTGTAAATCCTGGAGCCTTTAGTGAATTCCTGGTGCTTTAACTAGTGTGAGGAATAATCCTCATCATGATCATCTGGGAGCTGGTAGTTTCCCAGATCGAGGGCTGTTGCTTCCCCAAGTCCCCAGGAGCCTCCCTTGGCTGCCGCATCCCACCTGCCTGCCCACGCCGCCTCCAGTGCTGTGCCCCGACTCAGAGCTGGAGATGGAGCCCACCAGACCTTTCTGTCCCCATCCCCTGCCTCGCAGTGCTGCCCCTCCTGCCTAACTCTCGCCTAAACCCAGTTTAACCAGCCCGTGCCTTGCAGCTATCGCGGCAGCGAGCGGAGGAGGCAGCGCACACCGCTGCCCCCCCTGCGGCACGCCGGGATTATTCCTGGGCTTTGACACTGTTTCCCGCTGAGGTTTGGGGCTGAGTCCCACGAGTGGGAGGGGGTGGGCAGCAGGCTCCCAGGGCTGCCAGAAAAGCAGCTCCAAGGGGCTCCAAGGCTGACAGAAAACCCTGTGCGTAGGGAAGTCAGGAGATGTGTGCCCTTTATGTCCAGCAAGCGTTTTTTTGCAAATATAATTAAAATAAATACATATCTGGGACTGGTCTGACCGCAGGTACAAGGATGCAGCGCCAGATTTTTAAAACAAAATAACTTAAGCACTTAGAAAAGGGCTGGAGCAGACTTTGGGTACTTATGATCAAAATAATTGTCCCAGGAAACCCAATTCAGCAGCCACCCAGGCTGAAAGCACTTAGGCACACGCGGGCAGGCGTTCAACAAAGCATTTAGCTGCCCCGGCGCTGCATCAGCACAAAGCTGGGGGCCTGTGTTCCGGGGATGACTCAGGGAAACCTCAGGGGCTCGGTGCTGAGACGGGCGGGCGGGGTCCCAAGGGGTCCCACCTGCGCCCTGCCCGGCTGGGTGCATCTCCTCGTGCCTACACAGCCACACAACAGCCGTTCTTGCAGGCATCCTCCACTGCCACAACAGCTGGTGCAGTGTCCCTGCCAGGCGCGGGCGGCAAAGCCCCCAGGATGCCCACCCCATTCCAGGTACCCGCCCTGCGGTGTCCCTGCCGGGGTCCTGAGCACTCACCGCCTCTGCGCTGACACGGCAGCGTGTCGGGAGCCGCAGGTGGCTCGCTCCTCACCGCCTCCCCCCGGGGAACATGCTTTCTGTACCAGAGGCTGGGAAGCAGCAGCCTGGGCTGCTCAAGGCGGCTGAGGAGGGAGGATGCTCCTGGTGATGGCTTCACAGATCTTCACACGCCAGCAGGCTGACAGGCACCCGGCTTGAAACAGCCTTAAAACTGTTCTGGGTGTGGGCAGTCGGACTGAGACCCCCTTATGCTTGGACACCCTAAAAACCAGCTCCAAAGGGGGGAAGAAACCACAGAGAACTGGGAAAAGGGTTGATTTCCATGGGGGGAAGCCTCCAAAGCCTTCAAAAGACTGCATCCCATCTTTTCCTGTGTCAGTAAAAATCTGGCATCTGCTGAAGGAGGGAGGGGGTTGTTGGTGACCAGGCAAGCACCGGTCATGGCCAATGGGACCCCCGGGCTGGACCCCTTGGCCTGCCCAGCACACACACACCCCCCACTCCCTGGCAGCTGCCCTGGGCAGGATGCTGATGCTGTTTGCAATCCCAGCCAGACCGTCTCCCACCCCTGCTCCCCGCATCCACCGCAACTCCTCATCCCAACAGGCACCCCTGGGGTCGTGCGGGCAGTGCCAGCCCTGCCTGCCCGGGATGGTGGTGGGAGATCTGAAGGCTGCCAGCCCCACGGGCTGCTCTCCTGCTTTGGGGCCCAGGAGGGAAGCCGTTATGTGTTGCTGCAGCAGATTTGGGCTTTTCATGACTTGGAGGAGCTGGGGAGCAGTACTCAGCTGGGTGCTCACCAGGCAGCAAGGGCAAGCCACGTCCTCCTCTGCCCCCCTTCAGCGCCGATGCACAGCACCCTGCGAGTAGCGAGGATGCCACCCCACCACCCCTTGTGCAGCTTCACACCAGGAACGAGCCACCTAATTGAGGGGCCCCGTCCCCGGGATGCGGGGCAGGGAGCTCTGGAGGTGGGCCTCCCCACTCCCCTCGCCAGCAGCCTCCGGCTAGCCGAGCTCCTGTGTCAATTACAGGAAAATCAATGGCCATGCTGCTCAGGACTCCTTCCCACCATTCAGCGCGGATGAGATCCTTCACTTTCTAGCACTGATTCACTTACTTTCGGCCTCTCCAGGGGCTCCTGACATATTGCTATCTCTGAAGAATCTGAAGCGAGAACTGCCTTTGTTTCCACCGCAACTTGTTGGCGTGTGCCGGCACCGGGCGGGGTGTGTAACGTTCCCTGCCACCGTGCTCTCAAATCAGCTCAGCACCAGAGCCACTGGGCAGGGTAAGATGATCCAAACTGGGGCTGGTGCCATCAATGTCCTTCCTCCAGCCCCAGGCTGTTCTGGCCCAGCCAATGCAGCAGCAGTGGCACCGGAGCGGTGCCGCCTCTCTCATGTCCCAGAGATGTGACACATCCCTCCCAAGCACCCAAGCTGAGCCCAGGCAGTGCCTCCTGCCAGGGTCCATCACATTGCTTCACGGGGCTTCACGGGCAGGACGCTGTGTAGCCACCCCTCACCACTCACCTGCTCCGGATAAAGAGCGCCCGATCCACCCATGGCTTGTGCCCGACAGGTGGGTGACAGGCTCTCCACCAAAGCCACCAGCATCCTGCAGGAACAGAACACAGCTCAGGCCAAACTCCCACCGGCGGCTGCAGACCCACGCTGTGCCACAAATCCCAGCCCCGCACGCTCCTCATGTTCCTCCTCCTCTTCAAAGGCAGCGTGGTGCAGGGAGAGCTTGCAGGATGTAGCCCGGAGCAAGGCTGGCACTACAAAGGCAGTATTTATTATTTATACAGCAGGGCTCTGAGCTCTGAGCTCGGGGCTCGGGCAGGATGAAGCTGCAGCTTGAAGGAGCACCCAGGGCACCGCAGCGTGCACAGGCCGTGTCCCCTGCCTGTCCTGCCTCACGCTGCGGGAGCCGGGCTCACGTGGTGCTCACGGGGAATTTGCAGTGTGGTTTAGGGAGCGGTTTAATTAGGGTCAGGTTCTCTTCAGGGGTAGTGGTGCCCTAAACACCATGCTCTCCTCCTCAGCCAGCATCAGGGCTTGTGTGGCCCCAGCGCAGAGCCTCACAGCTCCACACATGATCTGTGGTGTTAAGAGAGATGCCCCATTGCCCCTTGCTGGGGAGCGGGGAGCACCAGGCACCCCCACAGAGGCACAGGACCCCCTGCAACCCAGGCTCCCCATGGCTAACGCAGCAGCACAGCTCATGGCCACACTCAGCACCCCACACATGGCTTGGGGGGCTACCGTTGCACTGGGGGGCACTGGGGCCACCAGGCTGGGCCACTCCTGGTCTTTGGGACGGTCTGCCAGGCACCCTGAGGGGCTGGGAAGGGCACTCTGGGCACCCCGGGAGGTCAGGGTGGGCACACGAGGGATGGCAGGTCTCTCTGGGCAGGGGGACAGCCCGGGGCTGTGGCAGAGGAAACCTGGCAATGTTG
>VZTU01025291.1:186969-262808 GCA_013400835.1 Zapornia atra | reverse complement strand
TGTGCAGCCAGGGTTGCCTCTTCTGGGTGCAGAATCTGGCACTTGTCCTTGTTAAACTTCATGTTGGTGATTGCCCAGCTCTGTAATCTGTCCAGGCCTCTCTGTAAGGCTTCTCGACCCTCAATGGAGTCAGCAACTCTTTCCAATTTGGTGTCACCTGCAAATTTACTTAAGACACCTCTAGTCCTGTGTCCAGGTCATTTATGAAATGCTGAAAAGAATTGGACCTAAAATGGAACCCTGGGGAACCCCACTAGTGGCTGGCTGCCAGCCAGATGTAACCCCATTCACTATGACCCTCTGGGCCCGACCCTTCTGATTGCGCTTTGGTGTCACAGTGCTGCAAAGAACTTTGGTCTTGCCTTATTGCTATGAGTCACCATGCCTGGATGTTGAGTCACCATCCCTGGATGTGTTTAAAAAAAGGGTAGATGAGGTACTCAGGAATATGTTTTAGCATAGGACTGAGCGGTTGGATTTGATGATCTTAAAGGTCTTTTCCAATCTTGTGATTCTTTGAGCTTAGTACATGCCTGCATGATACTGAGTGTGTAGAAATACAGGTACAGCAGCTGCAGGGCTCTGCTGCCTTCTGGTCACCCTGCTGAGCACCCCTGCTGTTACCATTGGGAAACTACTCCCACAGACTTGATTTGGAATGTCACGGAAAGCCAGGCTTGTTGTTCAGCAGCTTACAAAGAGTTTTCAGTACAAAGAAGGTTCCCCTTCAGGTGAGGACACTAGCATGGGGAATTGAGGTGTAGTGAAAGGAAGCCTGGGAGAAGTATGTGAGGTACGTTGGGAAGCAGGTGGAAGAAGGTGTGAGTATTTGAGCACCAAGCAGAAGAGGGTTACTGCATGGACAGACAAGACTTGCCAGTTTAGTACTCTTCACTATTGCATCAAAGTACTGCCCACCACCTGAGCATGTTTCCTTGCCCTTGGGTTTGTGTATTTGTGCACTGTAACCACAGGTGCTGTTATCAGGCTCGTACCTCAGGAGTAAGGAAATGAGTATCTTAGCCAAATAGCAGCGTCCTGCTCTGTGAACTACTGTGCAGCACTAATCAGCAGTGGCTGCAAACTCCTGCCCTGGAGCTCTCAAGAGGGACTGGAAATCTTTATAGTGCAGTAAGCTTACATTACTTGATTGACAGTGAGGGATGCATACAGGCTCCTTACCTGGACAACTCTGGGTGGTTCAGGTGTCACGCCTCGGCAGCTCAACAGTACGTGCTGTGCAGCCCCAGCACCCAGAACAGGGCTCTGGCTTTCTGTTCTGCAGGAGCCACACGTGTGGTGGTAGTGGTAAGGTGTGGGCAGCATGCTTTTGGGGAGGTGGGAGGACACATTGATAGGTGGAGCATAAGTATGGGGTCTAGTGATGTCGCTGAGCAACAAAAGGGAGCTGATACAAGGAGTCTGTTGGTAAGTCAGATTCACCTGGCACTCCTGTCATTTAAGGTAGAAATAAATAAGACTTGAGTCAGTGGAGGACTAGTATTACTAACCAGCACAGATCGACAGTACAGCAGATTTCCTGACTAAAGCACTCAGCAAAATCTTGCTTTGTACTACTTTGTAATCCTGATACTGTCACTTAAAAGCAGGAGTAATTGAAAAGTGTGACTATAATGAAGACTGAAGCTTGGTGTCCTGCACAGGGCTGGCAGAAGTTGCTTGAGTATAAATAGAAGCTCAACACATTTCACTGTATGACTGGCAGAGCTGCAGCTGGAAAGATGAGATGATCTCAGTAAAAATTAAAAGCAAACCCAAGACAGAACCCTGAAAAAAAGTTTATTTCTGGAGTAACCTCATTGTGTTCACTCCTCATAGAATTTCAGATACCATGGTGTAGCTAGGAGCCTGAACCTTGCGCTGTGTAATGGGTGCTTCTTATGCTTTTGTTAGGAAATGAAACGCAGTGGCTATAAGGCTTTGTGGGTGTGTAGATCATGGCTAAAATGACTTCAACTCAGAGCTTTGAGATTTGTACCTGAATGTTGTTCTGGATATATGTATGAGAAAAGAGAAGCAGAAATGCAAAAGGAAGCTCTAATGTGTGTGGATTTGTCCACCATTCTGTCAGACTGTTCCCTGTTGTACTGGGAATATAGCAAATGGTCCAGTTCCTGTTTTGGGTATGTGCTCTGAAGCTACAGCTTTGCCATCCTGAGGACAGGTGGTGCATCCTCCTCTGACTTGCCAGCAGCATTGGCCTTCGTGAGAAGCAGTACTATGCTTCCACTTCGTGGACTACCAGAAGTAAGGGTGGGTTACAGTTCTGAGTGGCACGTAGATGCCTCCTGATAGGAGACCGTGAGAGATCGGAGAAGTCTTTGAGTGAAATTATGCGTTCTTCCCTTTATGGAGACCAGGATTTAAATCTTTCTCTGCCATCCCCTTTTCAGCTCGATCATGGTTCATTTGCGCAGGATTAGCAGTAGCTCTGGCCCGTAAGAGAACCGTTTCTTAATTCAACAGCCCTGAGCAGTGCTGTGTTGTCACCTGCAGGTGGCAATGTACATTTTAAGAGGGAGTTGTTTTAAAATGTGTGTTTCCAGTTGGGAATAGTTTAGTTTGTGCTCAGTGAGGAGAGAGAACCCCACAGGTCCAGCCTCCTGATTACTTTTTTTTTTTTTAATTGGGCAGTGATTTCTAGCACTTGCTATACGATGTTATGAAGACATTTCCTTTATTCTTGAGGACTAGAATATTCATTCATATGCTCAAGGAATCTGCTACTCATCCTGTGGCAGAACAGTTGCAAGTTCCTTGTGATATTTTTGTTTCCCTTTAGCCCTGTGACTGAACTTTCTCAATACAAATGTGTTTCTGGGAAGTTACTTTGGTGATAAAAACAAGGCACAAAACCTATTCGAACATCAAAATGAGTAACACAACATCACACACGGATGAGGATTAGCTACTGATGAGCCACATCTGAACACCAGACAGCATGAAAATTGGGAAAGGTAGTTATTTCAAATCAAGACCCCAAAGAAAAGCAAATAGCTATTTTCTGGAGTATTGTTTGCTGGTTTTATTATTATTGGTATTATTGCTCCTGCAGTTCCTCTGTCACAGAAGAAATGCATGCTCCTTCAAGAATGAAGGTCTATTCTATCTCTCTTTAAATTAGAGCTGTGCTTCGATGACGCTGAGTCTTAATACTGAAAATTTTCCAGCAGAATTTAGAAGGATAAAAAGCAAAATAATGCATATTTTTATATCTTTATAATTTCAGGCTTGTTACGTTGGGTAGAAAGAAGTTTCTTCATTCTGGTGATTCTGAAGTTGCCTGTTCATTGAGACTTTTTGTTGGGTCTGGTTTTTCTTTTTCACTAACAGGAGTATGCTGTGAACTGTCATGTTATCACCTGGGAGAGAATCCTCAGCCACTTTGATATATTTGCCTTTGGGCATTTCTGGGGCTGGGCAATGAAGGCTTTGCTGATCCGTAGCTACGGGCTGTGCTGGACTATTAGCATCACCTGGGAGCTCACTGAGGTAGGCCACCTGTTTATCTTAAGTAAGCAAATGTATGAGACTTGATTTGTTCTTGGATGGGATGTGTGGATGTTACTAGAAGGATGATTCACTAATTCTCAGTGTAGATTTACATTTTAAGCTTTATAAACCAGATGCTGAACAATTGGTGCAGTTGAGTTAATGGACAACAGCAGGCAGGGGTGTCAGAGAGAAGGCTAGGCAGCCTACTGGTGCCATTCATACTTTGGTTTTATGCTGTTATGGAAGTCAACACTTGCGCTACTTCAGAGGTTGACTAATATTCCTTGGTACAGAGCAATTATTCTCCTTTTCCACCTTGCAATATCTGAGATCTACTGTCATAATCCCCTTACCCCAAATACAACAGTAATACACATTGTATACTGTACAGTGAAATGGAGTTGAGGGATCCCTGAGGAAGGTGTGACAATCCATGAGGAGAACTCTATATGGAAAACCAAGACACCATTTGGTGTGTTTTCTGTCATGAGGCCTGAATGCTTAGCCCTTTATCTGTTAAACCAGAGCTCACAAGCCTAGTTTTTTTTTGTTGCTTAACTATACTTGGATCTAAGCTAATTCACGTGCAGTGTAGTTCCCTGCACCATGGTTTGGAGGATCAGTGACTTATTTTTGCTGTCCTGCCTTACCACAGTTCTCCTAATCACATGCTTACGTCATTTGACTATTGGCTCTTAAAGTCCTGGTTTGGATTTAAAAAAAAAAGGATACTTGACTTGATTCAGTCAGTTGTCTGTTGCTTGAACTGCTGGTCCTTATTGCTAGATCTGTTTCAAGAATTCAAGCTGATTAATTGCTACTTTAAATATTTTCATTTGCATGTTACCTAGAGCTTGATTAGTAGAATAGATATCACCTAAGATCCAAGGATACATTTCTATAAGAGAGCTTAATTTCAATTTATTTGGACAATTGAGAGAGAGAAAAAAATATTACCGTTTTTATCAGCTTCTGGGACAGCATAGTCTAACATGTCACACTAAAAATACTAAAGTACAGATGTAAGCACCTGAATTTAGTCTGTAAAATCACACTTTTCTGTAGAGCTTGCTTTCTTGAGAATGCTTGGCTCATCTGGCTAGGCATTTGAAGTTCTGAAACAGGTAAGGGTTTAGTTGCCTAAAATTAAATTTCTGGTTTTGAAAGTACTGGTGCAATGAGTTCCTTTTCAAAGCATGGTTTTGTTCTGTGGCAGTGAGGGATAGGTTGTTTTCTAAGATAAGATTTGGGCTTCACAAATATCCATCCACAGAAAATAGCTTTGCTAGTTATTGTACTCACTTTTTCCCCCTGGAAAAGAAGTAACTTGGATTTGTTTTGCGTGCTCTCTTATCGTTTAGCTGATCATCACACAACCATCATCTTCAATTTGATACCGCATGGGGTGTCTAGTATTCCGTGTTGTTGAAAGGCAGAGTATTGGAATAGACAATGTGTTGGGTAAGCTTCAACATATAGAGAGGTTATCACCACTCAAATGGACTTTTAATGAATTAGTTAATTCAAGAAAGTCATTAGAAACCTACAGAAGTTATCAGGGCAGTTACATAGGGATTTAGCTGTGCATCTCCTATTAGCATTAATGGATTTCAGCTGGCTCCCTGTTCTGAAATGGGACACTATGTTCGTGCTCCTTAATCTTGGATTAAACTTGAGAGGCAGGCAGACCTTGGTTCCTTGTTCAGAGAAAAAAAGCTAGCACCTTAGAGATGCCTGGCTAACGCCTGTGCTCCGGTTTGTGCTGCTTTACTATTCCTAATTTCTGGCATTTTTGGATTATTGCAGATGGAGACTCATAGCCTAGTGCCCCTTCCAGGTTAAATCAACTTAAAACGTGAAAGGGAAAACATAACAGGATAATGAGCAGTGCTGTATAGCTTGGGTCCTGAAGAGAAATGCAGATTTTCTTTTTTACTGGTTGAAATTCCCATAGCCTTGTCAAAGACCCTCAAGTTGCTTTGATATACTTCTGCAAGAGTTGTTAAAGGAACTGTCATTGTCGATATTGGTCACTGTAATTTATTATAAATGGATCAGTGTTCATTCTTGCTGTGCCCAGAAAATGTTCTTGTTCCTTTTCCTACATCTGTTTTCTCAGTGTTTTATTTATATATCTGTTAATAAAAGGGACTTTATTACAAAATCACACCAATAATCTTCCACAAACACAGTGTATGTGCAGTAACTGACAAAAATTATATTGTTGTTTTGGTTTTGGGTGGGGGGTTTTTTGGGGGATAAGAATATCCTTTAGTTTGCTATATGTTTTGTCAAGTGTCTCCTCCAAGAGCTGCGTGGTTATCCTTACAGGCAGCATATCCCCAACAGGGAGCTGTGAGAAGGAAACCTCTGACATGTTGTGCTGTTCTACCCAAGGCCTTCTGCAGTTAGCAGAAGGATGCCCATCGAATCTCAGTGGTTGTAGCTCACGGAGTATGACATGTACTGGAAAGCTGATTTTTGGATGTTTACTTAAAAAGTGCATTTACATGAATTATGTGCTGTGGCTTACCCAGAATGTTTTTGCTGTATTCTGTAGCTCTTCTTCATGCACCTTCTGCCTAATTTTGCTGAATGCTGGTGGGATCAAGTCATTTTGGATATCCTGCTTTGTAACGGGGGTGGCATCTGGTTGGGCATGGTAGTTTGTCGTTTCTTGGAGATGAGGACCTATCACTGGGCAAGCTTCAAGTAGGTCCAAACTAAAGCTTGATAAACATTCTATTTAATGTTATAATACTAAATGAATTTCCTTGGGACATAGACCTCCTTCTTTGCATATGTAAAATGCGTGTAGTATAGAAATAGCATGCAATCTGTATGTGCTAACAACACTGTAAATTCAGTTTAAATGTTCAAGTCCATCTCACAGCAATGCTACTGTGCAGCATGTATTTGTAAGTAGGACTATGTGTATATGATTTTCCTTCGCAATCTAAGTTCTGAGCATTGATACCAAACAGCAGCGTAAAGTAGTGAAGCTATTTGCATTTTCAGTTTATTTTGTATAAGTAAAACTTTGAAGAAGGCAGTGAACAAAACAAATTGTAGTTGTTTTCTCATTACATGGTGTTTTTGCAACTGGATTTGAGCTGACCTTGGTGAGGCATCAGTGTGGCAATCTGTCAGCACTGGTTGTAATTGCAGAAGAGGAATCAGGCTGATTGTACCTGTGCAGATAATTGCCTTACCCTGTGCCTGAGCCTCTAAAATAAATGGAGGACTTGCAAATTAAAATAGTATTTGTAGTATAAAAGGGCAACAGCTTATGTTCTAGTAAGTGTCAGTTCCTAGTTGTCCTGGTATGGTTTCTTCATTGGGTTTTTTTGTCCCTCTCCTGTCTTCTTCCCTGCCAGTTGGTGGCAGGCACGGTTATCTGCACATTGCCAATGGTATGGATGAAACAGGATCAAATACAACGGAATGCTAGAGGATGTTGCCTTGACAGATGGAAGAGGAGCTTAGATATGGAATTCAAAATTTGTACCCTTACATGAGCTTCTGTACTGTTTTCTTTTCTTCACAAATTTGTCAGTGGCTTGGAGAATCCCATCCAGCTTTTAGTCTCAATTCAATTTTCCCACATTCTAGTTCAGGAAGAATAATGCGCATTATAGAGTTGATGGTCCCTCTCTTTATAGGGAGATCACTATCTGTGTCATGACTAGTCTTTACAGTCTTTGTGGAATATTTTTTCCTCGTATTCTTTTAAATGGATGAGTACATTTTTTTGACCCTTAACATTAAGATGAGCTGCATAGAATGAGGAGCTTTTGCTTGTGCCCTTTTATTTTCTTTTTTCATTGAATAGGCACACATCTTAAAGAATAGAAGGTTCACCCTAACCTATGATGCCACAAGCCTGAAAGAATACAAGTATCAGAAATAGCAAATTTGAATCTCCCTTTTTGTCCAGAAGGCCAGGGAAATAACAGGGTGAAAACTGACTCCTAGCCCTCCAGAAAAGGAAACTGAGGTTTTCTTAGATACCCTGTCCTTTGGATTCTAGTCCTTATCTGAATTAATGTTACCAAAAGCAAGAGCCAGTAACACATCTGTGAGATGTTACATCCCCTTTCGAAAGGGAGTTTAAAAGCCTTCTAGCTTTTACTGGTGAATACCACATGTCTCCAGAAGATTGACATGCATCTAAGAACAGCAGGGGCTGCGTGTGCTGGAAGCGCAGTATTTTCAAACCTGTGGAGCCAGCCCCTTATGCAGTTAGTGAATAATAAATAGGACAGATTCTTGAAGTCAGTGAGCAATAGAGCATGAGATCTTTGGAAAAAGCAGTCCCACCATAGACTAGAAAAAATGTCCTCTAGATTTTCTAAGGGGGTTGCAAAATTGCAATTCTTGTTTCTTTCCTTCATGGAGAGAATGATAAATATGTTTTGTCATTAGTTACTGACCGAGGTTAGAGGAAGGTGGGCTTTTGTAGCAGAGTGCATCCTGAATTAACTGTTTAATAGATTATTAATTCACCCTTTTCTGTCAGACAGTTATGTCTGTGAAGAGCTTTGCTCTCCCATCAAGTGTGATTGTTCTGTAATATCAGTAATGTGGCTGTTGCTTCTTTCATTTTTCTTTTCTTCTTCCCCACTTGCATATGCCTTGCATTTACTCCAGCCATTCTGTTTTCCTAGGGACATTCACACGACCACAGGGAAAATCAAAAGAGCTGTATTACAGTTCACCCCAGCCAGCTGGACCTATGTCCGCTGGTTTGACCCAAAGTCTTCATTTCAAAGAGTGGCTGGGATCTACCTTTTCATGATCATTTGGCAGGTAAGAAGAAAGTTCTGTGAAATCAAAGCTGCCATCAGCTCAGTTACTTATTGGCTCTGTTTGTCTAGAAGATATTCTAATGCAATGTATGTCTGTCATTGAAACACATGGTTAAATGAATTGATAATACAGAATTGGTGAGGGCATTGTTCATGGGAGTTACACGATAGTTCAGGAGTGTAATTACAGAATCTGTGGAAAACCCAAATGTTACAGATTGCTGGCTATCAGATTGCTCTTTGCAGTTGATACAGTTAAAAAAACTACTAGAAAGTGATGTTTAGGGTGGGTGTTTTGGTTTGGTTTGGTTTTGGTTTTGCTGTGGGGGTTTTCGTGTGTTTGCTTTAGGGTTTTTTTTCTGCTTTTCTTTCTTTCCCATTGACTGTTGGATGGATCACTGATACCCAGAATTCTGACCCTTGATAGAGCAAGACTCCATAACATTTCTCAACTGCTCTGGTTACTTAATTGTGGAAATGCTGTCAGGCTTCATGAAAACCTTTAGTTTTTAATTCACTGAAATTGCTTGAAAACCAGAAGTATTTGAGAGAATTTTTTTAAATACAATTTCTTTTTCTCCTCTACCAAATTTACCTGATTTAAGATACAAAAGTTACCAGAAGATGTCTGCAGTGTGAATTAGTGTCTTGTGCCTTAATGGGTTTCTGGAAAGAGAGCAAATACTTTTATAGAGGTGGATATGGGAGAATTCTTTGTCATACTAGTATATTTCTTTCTTGTCCTAGAGTGGGAATCTTAGATTCTAAATCCTCAGTCTAACCAGCAGGATAATACTAGGGCACAGTTTCCCTTCCATGCTTTAGTTCTCACATTAATCTTTGCACATTTTCTGTAGTAATTCATTAAGAGTTACATAAGTTGAAGGCTATTAACTATTTTTTTTTTTTTTAGCTGACTGAATTGAACACGTTCTTTTTGAAGCATATCTTTGTGTTCCAAGCAAGCCACCCTTTAAGCTGGGGAAGAATTCTCTTCATAGGAATCATTACAGCACCCACTGTAAGGTAATTTTGTTGCCAGGTTTTTTTTTTCCTTAAGTTTAAAGAAGCTTGGCTTCTAGGAACCCAAGAACTGCATTTAGTTTGTGAAGACAGCACATGTCAAGAAATTTGTTTTTGCCACCATGAAAAGCAAAACAATCAACCTTCAATAAAATGTGTTTTATGCCAAATAAGGTAAAATGTATATAAACATCTGTTTCCATAGGGATGCAGAACCAGTCTGTTCCATCTTCTGTTTGTATAGCATCTGCCTGTGTTTGAGTTGCTGCATATGTTATCCTTGAGGACTGCATGTGAATGTATCCTAGTTGATGAGTCAGATGCTTGCAGAAGTGTAGAGGAGGAAAAACAGAGCTGTTTGATTTTCTGAGTTTCATATTCTCTTTGTCTGCAGGACATATTGGCATGTTATTAGAAAAGGTAGAGCATTGCCACAGACTAACAGAAAAGTGTGTATGCAGTGTTAGCAGCTGTGTAGAAATGTTAACCTGCGTTTAGTCATGCACACTACTTTGGCTTTTTAGCAGAGCCCCTTTAATTTATTTTTTCCTATAACATAGCTGGAGGTAGACAGGGTGCACACAGTTTTGAAGTTAGAGGCAAGGAATTTCCCATTCATGAGTAAAGTGAGTAACCTTGGGACAGTTTAATGGAAACCATGCATTGGTTTATTCTTAAAATACAACTGTTAATGTCTCAAGTTATGTTCAGTGATTTCACACTGTTAAATCACTGTAGATGTCCTACAAGTTCCTCTATAAGTGAGCTTTCAGGTATTTTTCAGGCAGTTGCCACCTTGTAGAAGTCTTTATTCTTAAGTAATCCTTGTACTTTTTGATTATTAACACTTGTCTTCCTCATCTGCCAGTGCAAATTAGAGAGTAAAGGAGCTTTGATCCCACTTCTTTGGAATTCCTCTCTAAACCCTCAAAATTTAGGAGCACAGACAACAGAGCAGAGTGGTCTCCAGACTCTTTTCAAAATACTGAGGAATTCTACTCCGTTTTTCAGATGAAAACGTTACCACTGGTTAGAGCACTCACTCAGGATATGGGATGGCCAGGTTCAGTTTCTGTCAAAATTCAAACCCACATCTCAAGAATGTAAATAAATTAAACACTAACTGTTGAAAAAGCAGAGTATTCTCTAATTCTTTTGAAGCTGTTGTACTTTGTCTAAAAGAACTGGAGATTCAGTGGAGAGACACGAGACAAATGCGTGGCTTTGTTAGTCTACTAGTTTGGGTACTTTCCCAGTCCTTGCTCTCAGGATTGTTTTAGTGTTGTTTCAAGCTATTTGATCTATGTGATAATCTACCCTACTAGAACTGAAGCCACTTGGTAGACATCCAGCATGATTGCTTGCAAGTTCAACCATCAGCACCTCATTTTCAGTATAAATACATTTGTAACACAAACTCATTTTCTAAATATAAGTATTCTGAGGACTTTCAGTTCACTGAAGAATTTCTTTGTTTCCCTTCACAGGCAATACTATGCCTACCTCACAGACACGCAGTGCAAGAGGGTGGGGACACAGTGCTGGGTGTTCGGGTAAGTGTTGTTGCTGCATTCTGGAAGCAAATGTTAAGTATGAGACCAGCACAGGAACAGTCCTTGCATGAAGCCAGTCTTTGCCTTGTGTTGCTTTTAGTGTAAAAAACTCTTTTTAAGTTCAGAAGAAAGGAAGGATCTGGCTTTGGAGATAGAATGTGGGAAGTAATGGGATGACCAAGGAAGGGAACAGAAGGAAAAACTAGAAACTGCTTGCTAAAGCTAGGCTCCTTCCGTGTAACATTGGCTACTGCCCATATTCTCAGTCAGGAGAGAAGGGTAAAATTTTTTGCCTGTATGGCTTCTCTGTCATCGGAGCAGTGTTACCTGGCTATCGCAGTGAGCATTGGTGCTGTTAGGGGAATCGCAGCAGAAGGCAGTGAAACAAATCATGATTATTGACCTTATCTATTATCTTCTCAAAGAGAACATGCTATGAACACATTTACCTTAGCTGTGATCTCTTTCAACCTATCTCTTGGAGGAGACCTTTAAATGCAGACTTTGCGTGATTGCTTCTGGTCAGAACTTCCTTCTCTAGATGTTTTGACTGAAATGTACTGTTCTGGAGACCAGAAGCATAGCTATTGTAGTGTCATAAAAGCTGCTTGTAAATAAGCAGTGTAATAGTGTCCCTTTTGATTTATGACTTGGAAACATACAAATGAGAAAACAACATAAAAGATCCTAAATCATGTATTTTTATTCAAGAAGCTAACTTCTGATGGCAGTGATTTTAAATTAAAAGAGCCATTTAATTTGTCAAGATTAGTATGTCTTATTTCCAGGATTGTCTGAATCAGTTTTGTGTTTAATGGAAGAATCTTTAGTTTCAAATTGAAATAGCATTTTGATGAGTGATAAAATACTCGCGTCTAAATTAGAGACAGTTCTCTGTCAAACATATTTTCCATTAGTCTCAGGGATGTTACAGAGTTTTAGGAACAGTGCTCCTGGTGCATTACACCCCTGTAAAGAATACCACTTTGTCAGCATTTAATTGAGGTGAGAGCAGAGCATGCTGCTATGTGACTGAAGTAATTTCTACTCTTGTTTTGGATGTACCCCAGAAAACATGACATGTGTCTCTGTGGATTTGGTTGGGCTTAAATATTCACCTTCCACTGACTTCCACCTTCCTGGATGGTTCTATTACTGTCTTCAACTCCTGACTGTAACATCCAATGGACATACAAAAGGCAGTAGCTCTGTTCTTCTTCAGTTTTATTGGTTTTGAGTAGGAGTCGACAATATTTCCTGTCAGCAGAAGCCTCCTTGCCTAAGGAGGATCCCAGTCCTCGAAACATGCATTGTGCTTCCTGAAGAGAGGCTATAGCATGTGCAACCCATAAAGGCATTGGATTTCTTAATGATCACAGCAGTGTAGCCTGTCTTCCTGGGTTTGGTATGGATGGTACTTCAGTGCTGAAGATAAGTAACTAATCACATAATTAATATCATCACTTAATTTAAAATTAGGATCAAATAACCCTGCTCTGTTTGTGCATAAGCATCTTGGTAGTTACAGATCAACTGTGTGGATCTGTGTTGGTATTTTAGAGATAAGCACTTGAATATAGATGTGTTACTGAAATCTGTATTTTCGGAATTGGAAGTGCTTATATAGAAAATTAAAATTTCTGTGAACTGTAGATGGCAATTTAAGAGTCTGAAAAAAGACACATTTTAAATAAATTTATTAATTTGGGGGAAGAATTTTAAAGTTCTGCATTATGAAGAGAAACGAACTTCTCTGTTTCATCCAAAAGAGAGAATGTAAACATAGCCTTTTGCAAGCTGAAGGGTAATATGATGCTGAATGTTTGCTGTCTGGCTGTGAAAACTTGTTAAGGATTACAGCAGCCATCAACCTCGGTTCAAAGCTCTCACTGAACACTTTAGTGTAATACATGTCAGTAAATAGAATCTCAAAAACTTCTTTATGATCTTGTAAGAAGAACTGAAACATAATATTCATCTACAGTCTGATATAATCGTGGGAAATGTGCATGGAATAAGTATTCAACTTGATACTGTTTACATCTGTAACCTAGAAAAAAACAGGAGCTCCTGTTTGTTGGAAAAGAGTCACTCTTCAGTAATTTAACTATCCAGAACACAATTTCTGCAGTAATTAAATGCAAGTATATAGGATAGTCCTATCTGTAGTGATCAAGACAGACTTCTAAAGGCACAGATGGAATTTGCAACATCATAGTCATGGATACAGTTAAAACCAGTGCCTTGCATTAAGGTGAAACTGTATTCTCTGCAACTTGACATAGGCTGTAGTATCACTTTCAGCAGATAGACAGTAGGTGACGTAAGGCATGAACAAGGCCAGAGCAACAGGTCTGCAGGAAATCACACCATTTTAGTTATGATGAAGCCTTTGAAAAAGGAATATTTGTTAGGATGTTGCAAGATCATTTTGGTTGAATGAAATGTCTTTAGTTCTGTGGAGTGTTCTCACCACCCTTCAGTAGGACGCTTGTTAGCGTTCTTCCATCTTTTGATTTACCAGTACTTTAAGTGTAATAGCTGTCCTGTTGTACAATGTGCTTAACCCAAGTATTCTTGACAAGAATAATGGAAAGAGCATATAAATGCAGCACAAGCAGCTGTATCGTTTTGAGTCCTTGTTGAAAATAGCTTGTTGTTTTGTTTATACCTTGGAGTATATCATACCCTCATGTGTTTGTTTCCTGATGGGGGTCTTGCTCTTCCCACTGCAGTTGTTCAGCTTAACTATTTTATTATTTTTTTTTAACCTGCAGCTGGATGAGTAAGAATAATATAAAACCAAGAAAGAAAAATAGTTGCTGACCCAACAGAGTAACTCTGCTCTCCATTTTTTAAAAATATGTACCTTATTAACTTGCAGTATTGGTCAATTAGGTATTATTTCCCTAATATTCTGAGTTTTGGCCCCACTCATCATACTGCAAGCCACTGTAGATGCTACAGAGAAAGCTGTAACTTCTTATTTGCACCAGGACCAGCTCTGTAATACTGGTAGCTAAGTTTTGCACACGTCTTTCCTCCCTCTTTCATGGAGGGAGCTGGGTCCTGTCTGCCAGGCACTAGGAGTGGTTTTTGGAAGCTGCCTGTTTTGTGGGGAGTGCTGGTAGGAGTTGTGTCAAGTTTGGGATGACTGGAATGCTTGCCCTGATGTTAAGTGTGCCTGCACGTATTTGAGGAGTGTGTTCATGTACAACCTCTAAGTTAATAACTAAGAGTTAAGTATGAAACATTTATAAATTTAATAGCACTTTTTGATTTGCTTCAGTTTGAAGAGTCAATTTTGGATACTTTTGCTACACCAGTTGTATTTCTACACTTGTATTTGCTTTTTTTAAACAAAAAAAAGTAATTTTGCATCCAAATGAAATGTATTTCCATGGCAAATGATAGAAGCATTGGACTCATAACCCCTTGTTCCCCACCAAGTGGTGAAAAAGCCTCCATAGCTTTAAGCCTGAAAAGATGTAAACATCTGGAAATGGGGAGAGAGCTGGAGACAATTGTTTGGGATCTTCCAATGCCAGTGAGGGAAGTAACTACTGCTAATTTTCCTTTCCGTTTCTCTCCTAATCCTCTGTTACTGTAGTATGCACCTGGGTTTACACATAAACCAAAACAAACGTGTGGATTCTGGAATTTGAAATGCTGTTTCACGTTAATTTTCTCATTACAATCCATCTGAAGCAAGCAAAGTAACCTGTTTAGAATTGTAATAAACCTGCTTACAGTAGAGAAATACCCAAAGCACAATTTTATCTCACCTAACAGAGAGGCTATTGGTTGTTCAGCATGGAAAAGAAATTTATAACTGATGAGGGCCGAGGCACAGTGGTAGATACAAAGAGAAATTCTCTGCTATTGGCACACGCTTGTTCCTGGGACAAGCAGAGGCTTGCGGGATTGTGAGCTGCCAGTCGATGGTGCTTGTGTACTGCTTATGCTGGAGAAAAGGATAAAAAGAAAGATGGGTTTCCCAAAGAATTGCAGCTAACAGTGGTGTTGAGGAGGTGAGTGCTCACCAGAGAGTAGTGCTTGTTTAGAGCTGCCAGTGTGGGGTCTGGGTTGTGAGCTTGTGAGTTAAATCCTTAGTGTTTGTAACCACTTCCCCTCCCCATCCCTTCTCTCTTTCATTTACGCACAGGGTTATTGCTTTCCTTGAAGCCATCGTGTGCATAAAGTTTGGACAGGATCTTTTTTCCAAAACACAAATACTGTATGTTGTGTTCTGGCTTCTCTGTGTGGTAAGTGAGGTTTTGCATGTGAAACATAAAGCATGGAAAAAGCATTGAAAGTATCTAAATAACTTCCTCTCTGGACCATTGGCAGCAGGGGATCATTGTGGGGGAATGGTGCTAAGGAGCTTTATGCACATCCTAGGAAAAGCAAATGCTAGATGGTTTAGAACACACTTTGAGGGGACTAGAATAGCTTTCTACTTATTTCTTGACATAGCAGATTATCAGCACTGTACCAGTGCTTAACAATGAAACAAACACTATTTATAGGGTGCTTTATCTTTATGAGAGAAAAATGTCAGTTCAATTGAGGCTAACTTTGGTGCTTGCTAGAGTGCCCACTGGAAAGGAACGGGAGTTAATGAATAGCATTAATAAGTAATGCAGTTGTTTCACACTGAAGTCTTGCAACTACATAAACAACACTCCTTTATCAGGCAAATCTTTCTCACTCAGCCTGTAACTTTCTGTACTTCAGTACCATTGCTGCAAATACAGCATGAAATGCCCATTTTGTAACAATAAATGGATGTTTGTCTTGCCAGACTTGTAACTCCAATGCCAAACACATTTTTAATGGTCAGTGAAAAATAAGACATTTATAATAGACTGACAGATAAATACTTCTCCCTTGTATTTGGGAATATGGTTTGAACAGATGATAGGGAGTCAGAATTTATCGTTCTCTTATTTAGCACGTCAGTTTTATATAAATGAAACTTCAGAGGAGAAAAGTATTGCATTGCTCCCTGGATCAGAGCAGCACAAAACCAAACATGTAACCCAGCCTGAAGTGTGAGGCGGGGAGAAGGAGAATTTGCTTTTCTCTCAGACTGGTTCCTGATGATGCACCTACAAAGGCAGTTGGTAGGTACTTGTATGTTGACTGTACAGGATGAGGACAAAAACCACACTGAGGGGGTATCGTGCGTGTATGTGGGTGATCTGTGTTTGTTCTCATGCCCCCACTGAGACCTGGTCTGCGTACCCCATGGTGACAGAATGTGTGTGCATCTTAAAGTTGATGTACGAGTCTTACTCATCCTGACAAAAGATGCAGAGAGAAACAGAGTATGGAAGTCTCTGAGACCTTGAACCAGCCAAGGATTTGGAAAATGTTTTATGGATTATTTTTCTTTTTCTTTTCCTCCCTTGTTTAGGCCTTTACAACTTTCCTGTGTTTATATGGTATGGTTTGGTATGCTGAATACTACGGCCACCAAGAAAAGGTACTTTATTAGGCAGCCTGTTTCTGTTTTACACCAGAGTTAAAACTGCAAAGCTCTCCCACCTATTAGAATTCTTTACCAGAGCTCTAGTGTAAGTGAGGATGAGGGGGGATGGTCCAAAGGCTAACTGAAGTCAATAGAAAGAGCTCTGAATTCAGCAGGCCTTGGACAGGTCCCAAATTACACTGTGGTTTCTAAAGAATGCTGTCTTAGTTACTCAAAATGAGACTGTAATTTTAGCAAAGCATTCAGGGATGAATGGTTAGCTAATGTTCCCATTGTACAGGTGCAATGCTAGGGGAATATTAAGAGTACTTGGTTACACAACAGATCATGTGGCAAGTGGTGAGTTCTTATTGTATCACCTACTTGTACTTTCTAACTGCGAAGGAAAAAGTCCTAAGTACCAGCTGAATGTTTTATGAGGATTTCTGCCACAGTTTAAATTTACAAGCCTAATTGCAAACAGAAGTGATGATGACAAGAACCACCAGCATCCCAATGATGTGTCCTCTTTTTTTTTTTTTTTTAACAGAGCTTATCAGAAAGTGAATCAGACAGCCCCTACAGTTCAGATGCTTCCTGGCTTCATTCTAAGTTCAGTAGAGGTATTGGCACTTTTGCATCTCTGTTTTCAAAGTGGTAGCATTATGGCTCAGTACTAGGAAATGAGGCTTCAGAAACTTGCCTTGGATACAACTGGAATTATTTAACCATCCCTGCAGGAGCTATACAGATAAATCATGTGCAAAGCTATTTTACTTTACTCCACTCCCTGCCACCCCTGCCCCCCGCCCCCCTTTTTTTTTCTTTTAATTCCTGGAGATTTTTCCACCACTATTCCAGGCCATTCTTCTAGGTTTAGAACGTTATATATTTTGTAACTGCTGCAGTCAGGTTTTTCTTTCTGAACATTGCATGTTTGATTCAAAACATATGAATGTGAATTGTGTTTATTCCTGCTTGTTAAGAAACAACCAAGAATGTGCCCTGGAGCTTGTGTTCTTACTGAGCTTGCCTAGTTAATGCAGTGCTTGATGGTCATAAACAGCTTTCTCTGTCCCTAAGCAAAGGCAGCCTCTTGTTTTCCCTACACTAGAGGTCCGTTGTGTTACCTGCTTCTTCCATTAACTCTTTAGTGTGGTCTTGCTTCTGGAACAAATGTTGAGATTCACACCTGGAAGTTCTCTCTATCAGAGTTTATGCTCCAGGTGTTTGTATCGTTTAAAATATTTCTTATTTGGCATATGTTTGAAAAGCACCTACAGCAGAGCTGCTTTATGCTCCATAGATTATTTTTATGGTTGCTGATAGTAATTTATTCTCAGTTGAGTAAATTTATGGATTTTATATTTTGGTGAAAAATTGCTTGCACTCAAAATGATTTTCCCATTTATATATGTCTGAGAAATCTGGCCAAGCAAATGTCTCTGACATTCTGTTACTTCATTAATTGGAAACTTCAGCATCTTTCGTGTTTTGTTCTTAAAGTCTTGTTTCAGTCCCCATTGTGTGTCTCTGCTTTCTCAGGGTCAAACATGGTCTGTGTATGAAAGGCTGAAAACAAGAAATGTGCTCTTATAAGGATCTGTGACCTCACTTCCACAGTTCTTAGTTTCTGGTAGTAATACCCATCAGTAATAAAAATTTGGAGGTTTAATTATTGATGTAATTTAAAGTGGGAAATGTTTCACCATTATATTTTGCTATAGTGAGCTTCTAAAGTTTTTTGAGAATGAAGAATTTTACAGAAGTCTCAAGAATTGGTTTGGTGTTCTGTTGGGTTTTTTTGGTGTGTGTTTTGATTTTTTTGTTTAAAAGGCCACTAGATGGAGTACAAGTATTGACCAGTTTGTATTAGCTTGAAATAATCCATACTGTAAACACTATAGTTCTAGAAAGCTTTATTGTCTTTTAGACAAGACCATGACAATGCCAAATATACATAAACTAAAAAAAATAAATTGTATCTCAGCAGGTTCTGACAATAGTCCACCAAAACATTCAGTCAATAGTGAAAGCCATTCATCTAGGAGGAGGAATCGGCATTCCAAATCAAAAGTAACGAATGGGATCAGCAAGAAGTAAGGATGATTCTGAAGATAATCCTACAGTGTGACCAGAGATGACAAAGAAAATCAGGCCTGGTTCTGAATTTCCAAAAGGAAGATTAATTTTTAAATTTAGAAGTTGAAAAAGGAGGTGTTGAAGAAAAGGATGGTCAAGATGGAGTCATCAGTGTAGTGCAAACTATTGCCTGCTGATACTTGCCAGTCACTGATTTAAATCTAACTTCTTCAGCATGTTGCACCAAAAGCTAACGAAGAGTCTGCTGGAAAGGAAACTAATATTGTCCTAGCAGGTACACCCTGTTTTGTGTTCAGGTGTTGGAAGTGCATTCTTAATATCTTCGTTGAGAACTTAAACACAAAGGTCAGCAAACTGATAATCAGTTGGCATAGTTGGTTGGATTGTTTTAGTTTACTGTGTTTTTATTGTTTTCTAGAAGAGTACACAATCGTTTGACTAAAAGCCACTGCCCTTCTTTCTCAGTCTCACAACTAAACTTTCCTATACCACAGCTAGTAAGTATTTAACATTTCCATACCGGTATCCAGCCTCTTGCTTTTATGTAAAGGCTCTTTAGACCTGATGACAGTGTTTTACTGGTGAAGAAGTGGGTCCAGGTTTCTTGTAGAGGGTGTCAAATCGACCTTCAAACATGGTTCTCTCTTTCTGCCTTCTCCTTCTGCTTGATTAATTGTTGCATACTCAAGTTCTTCTAAGTATTTAAAATACTTATATAAAAATCTGTTGCAAAGTAGAGGGCTGTGCCTTCTGCCCTCAGAAACAGATGTAGTGTCATTTAGCTGTTTTTATGCCTTTACTACGGTGTGTTTTGCATCTTCAAGTGCAAATACGTCATTTTTTCAGTCACATCACATTGTGTACAGTGTTCCTTCCCACTTCTCTAATTTGCCTCTGCCTCTGCTGGAACTAGAAATCCCAGTGTCTTCAGCTGGTATCAGAAACTGCTTTGAAGGCTCTGTTCCCCTACTAAACCTGGTGATAAGGCAGTTTTTTGCTGAAGTTGAGTTGCTTACTATTTCCATAAACATAATTATTTGTGAAGGCTTGCTGTACTCTTTGGTGTCTGAGAGGCAGTGTGATATTTCTGTGATACACCCCATTGCTTTGGTGTTTCCTATCATGCAGTCAGATACCCAACAGCAAAGTTACTCTTGTAGGGTTTTTTTTTTTGTGCATGGTGTTTTATGGAGGGTGTTTTGTGGTTTGTTTTTTTTCAAAGATGTATTAATTCTGACATCTAGATGAGTGGATCATTCTCCAGCAGTGAACATAAGGGTTAGTCAAGAAGTAAACAGTCATGAACAATCAGTTCCTGTATTAAATTATTGACATGTTTTTGTGCCAATTTAGATTTTGGGATTCATGGGGTTCAGAGAGGCTGAACTAAGCAAGGCTAAGTAATACCCATTAGTCGCTTAGTCTTCAGAAGAAAATGGGTTTTCCTTTTTCTGTGAATAATGTTAGTGACTTGCCACAGACTAAATACTGAAAAAAATGCAGCAGAGACTTTAAACTAATGTATGATACTGTAAATAGGAAAAAGTATCCTGTGTATCCCATTAATTCCTGTGTGCCACAGATGAACAGTGTTCTCAATGCACTTAAGTGTTGCTGCTGAACTCCTCAGAGGCCCTTTGTTTCCCACCCTTTTTTCAATCAAACCTAAAGTGTACAATTTGGGAAGTAACATAGTAGAAGCTGCTATATCATCATTACTAAAGTGATGTTAATGTTACACAAGAAGAAAAAACTTTAGGAAGGCTTTCAGGCTTTCCTACAACTAGTTGATTTTCACTCACACTATAGCAATTCCACGTATTGCCTCCTTATTCATAATGTACTACAAGTTGAAGAATGTATTTGTAGATTTTTTTTGGATACTCAGACTTGTTACTTTTTTATTTTCTTTGTTATTAACTCAGTCTGCATAAGACTGAAGAATGGCATTGTGAATTTTCTATTGATTCAATACCAAAGCAACAGGTTGGAAGTCTGATGGTTTAGATATCTTAAGTACTGTGTTTTTCAAAGGTGAGAGCCTGTTTTGTACTTGCAAGGTGTATGCACACTAACTATGTACACAGAGCTTACATGTGTGAGCAGATGCTGAAGTACAATACCCCCTTGCCTGTAGGGACAGGGACACATTTTGTAAATGCAGACCTGGTGCTCACGCTGCTGAATTGCACCCTAAAAATATTGAAAAGGCAAATATGAAGTGTCACCTTGTTGGAAGCTGACTTCTGTGTGCTATTACTGCAGCTTGGCCTTGAAGAAATGTTGTTTGACAACACCTTTAAAAATATTTACTTCAGTTTTTTGTGTTTGTTTGGGTTGGATTTTTTGTTGTTTTGGTTGGGGTTTTTTTGGTTGTTGGGTTTGGTGGGGGTTTTTTTCACTACTTTCAGAGGGATGGCTATAGGGAGATGGGAAATTAAAGTAAACTGTTCAGTGCTGCTTGGAAAATGGCACTTTGTGTCCTCTGTCAGCGGTTCCGGATGGAGTTTGCACGTGTCCTCACAAGTCCTCTGCTGACTGACAACTGTATTTTCAGCCCCATCGTCTCTGGGCGTGAGCTTTGCACTGTCAGACATTGGAAAGGTGCTTTTGATCACTGCTGCAAAATTAGTGATCCCAATTCTATCATTTACTGTGCTATTGCTGAATTCTGTATGTGTGTAACACCTACAGTGACAAATCACTGAGCTGTTTAGCAACAAGCATCCACAGCTGGATCCCGCTGCTCCAGCAGCATTTTTGTAAGAGTCACGGATGCGCTGTCCTGTCCTTAACTACATGTTCTGTCACAGCCTCGTGTTCCCACTCCCCTGCTTGCCATGTCCTTTCCTTTCTCTGTCCTCTAGTGATCTCCCCTGCTGCTATGGAGAGATCTGAACTGGCCCTCCAGAGGCTGTCCTTCAGTGGTGACAGTCGTTGAAGGGAGGCTAATTCAGGGCAGCATGGTGTAAGCAGCAGGTAGTGGCAAGAACTTTTAAGTACTGGATTAAATAAAAATGGAAGGTTGCAAAACATAGATATACTGGAGTCAGCCTTGAGTACTGGATTCCAGTATGAAAGCTGCTGCATAGACCATACACCACATCCAGTTAAGTGTTTGGAGTGTGATTTCAACCAGTGCTTTTGTTACTCTTCTGTGAAGATCATGGCATGATGTTCCAGCTGTTAAAACTTTAATGTTTTTTACTTTGTTATCACAAGAGGACACAGATGTTACCACGTATTTAATAGTTTTTGAATAGACTTGCTCTGTATTGATTGCAAAGAATTGTATTTTGCAATAACTCAGTAAATCAACCCGTGTCACCAGTGCGCGTGTGTGTCTGTACCTGCGACGCAGAGGGAATGATTACATGCTGCCTGTAGCAGCTATTACCCTTTATTCTGTGTATTTGCACGCTGACAAACGCAGCAGTTCCCCAGCAGCCCACGGTGCACACTAAGGCTCTGCTGAATTTATTATTTCAGAGCAGCAGATCTGATACTGTGAACAGCTATATTTTGCCTTCTGAAATTTCTCTAGTGTACAGGGTAAGTCTTGTCTTTAATTATTCTTCTTTTGGTTTTGCTTTAATATTGGATGGAAGAGCAGAGTGTGGAAGGTCGACCTGGCTATCACTGATGGACTGGGCCTTGGCCAGTGGTGGGTCCCCTCTTGGAGCTGGCTGGAATTGGCTCTGTCAGACATGGGGGAAGCTTCTAGCAGCTTCTCATAGAAGCCACCACTGTAGCCCCCCTGCTACCATAACCTTGTCAGGCAAACCCAATACCCCGAGTTGCAAGCCAGTCTCATGCCAGAGGTTCAAAGAAGAAATGAGATTTCCTGTAGAAGAACTGTAAGACAGGCTATCAGCAATTGAACTTCTGCCACCATAAAGGTGTCGTTATAAGGAACACTTCGCTTTGGCTTCTGCTGCTGCCATAGTTTCTGCAACAGCAGTTTCCAGTTGCTTTTATACTAAGAACTGGTTGTGAGCTCTTGATTGCTCCTCTGATACTGTTGATGTTGATCTCATGTCTAGTGTGTAAAGAAGCATGCCAACATGGTTCTTTCTCCCTGCAGGCAGTGAATACTGGGATTTTCTGCCTTGTTGGGAAGGACTTTTCTTCATCATGACTTACCTCTTTGAATACTAATTTATAAAGAGCCTACAAATTCCAAGGTTTTAGTTAACAATGCTGGGAAAAAACCCAACAAACAACCTGAAGCACTTGAAGAAACTTGCTAAAAGAGGCAACACTTGGAAAATGTGCTCCTTTGTAAGGAGTGGCAGTGCTGCTTTGGGAGAATCGCTCCCTATTTTGTGCCCTAGTAGTTGCTGTTGTGGAGCTGTTGTCAGCGGTTTCAGGGTGAGGTCAAGTGTTCTGGGCAGGTAGGAATCTACTGTGCCATCCTGTGGCACAGGTTGCATGCTGTTTTGAAAATGTGGTTCAGTAGGGACTAGAAGCTAGAGCCAAAAGCTGGCATGGGACTGATTGAAGTAGATATGGGTGTCTGTGCCTACTTTGGTTGGTGTCTGCAGTTCATGCAGGTTTGGTCACTGGCATTGGAATTTACCCCGGAAGCACTAAACCAGCCTCCCCCCTGTGCAGTGTGCTTGGGGAAGTGCTCCTTTGGAAAAGGAGCAGGGTGTTCTATTTCGGATGTATGAGCGCTTGCGTTCAGTTCCTTCCTGGTGACATGCCCACGGGCCTAGGCACTACTCTCCTGTGCCACTCTTCCCACTGGTATTTCTCCATCTTTCCCACTGAGGACTAAGGGATCACAGGCTGGGATTTAACCAGAGGTTTCTGTACTGATTTTAAGCCTGTGCTCAAAACACCTCCTGCAATACTCTGTCTCGCTCTCCTCCAGGTCTGCTCTGCCTTCTCAACTACCAGTTGCCACCATACAGTTTTGGTCTCTGGAGATCAGGCAGGGACTGGTCCTGCATTAACAAATTAAGGCAGTTCCCTGAAGGTGCAGTTTCACAATTGGCTGGAAATGTGGGTTTGGACAAATATTCCACCACCACCACCCCCTTCACATTTGTTTTTTGAGGGGCTGGCTGTTGTTTAAAAATAAAATAAAACTGCACTGGAAGGCCCCAAGCTCTTCACAAGTCGGGCTGGAAGCACGAGGACACGCAGACTGCTGGCTTATGCCCCCCAAGATACCTACCATCATGTGTATGCCTGCTCACTCATCTCACAGCACTGCAGGTATGGGAGCAGCCCACTGCCCTCAACAGTCTGAATTATGTTGCAGTAAAACTAACAGTTTTAACTTCGATTCAGGGGAAGGAAAGGGAAAAAACCCTGAAGTCTGGGAAAGAACGTAAATTGTAAACATTGAATTCCTATAATCAGCAAGTCTGTAAGTGCCAGACTATATGAAGCATCCACATGGGTTTAATTTTCATAGTTTTCATGGACCTCAGTTTGCAGATGATCATGAAATAACTGGATGGCTTATTTAATGTTTTTTTGGAGTAGAGGAATTTACAGCAGTAGCATTCCTATGGACGTGATCCAAAGAATGTTCTACAACTTCTGTGCCCTCCAGTTCAGTATTTCAGTGGTTCTGGCTTAAAAAAAACACATAAAATACTTGTGTATATGTATGTAAACATACACTTCTACCAGATGAACTTTCTCATCCAAATGCTCAGGGCGTGGTTGAGTGCAGCTGAGCGTGAGGATGGCTGCTGTGCTCCTGGATGTTTGGAAGCATCCAGAGTCCCTCTGTACCTCTGTAACATCCGGGACGATTAAGCATTAATCTGGTTGCAGCCCCTAGGTGATGCTATAACACAGACACAACGAGAGCGTGCCCAGGAGTTTTAAAGGTTGCTTCTAATTTTGGGCAACTGGCTTTAGCCACCCTGGCTCGGGTTTAAAGACATTATAACTCCTCTTGACTTTAATTACATGTGCTGTACACACAGGCCTGCAAAGTGCCCGTGTTGTTAAACTTGCTCCCGAAC
Organism: Zapornia atra; assembly: GCA_013400835.1. Taxonomy (NCBI): domain Eukaryota; kingdom Metazoa; phylum Chordata; class Aves; order Gruiformes; family Rallidae; genus Zapornia; species Zapornia atra. The sequence continues at coordinate 238,345 of VZTU01025291.1, read as the reverse complement.
AACCAAAGCCAAGTAAAATGAAATGAGTAGCTTTGAGGAGGCTTTTAATTAAAATGTTAAATGATAGCTCTAGTCTTCAGACAGCAAGAGAAGAGACTTCTATTTTGGTTTCTACCAAACACACAGGCTACCAATTTGTTGTCTAAGTACCTTCCCTGTTTGAAGGGAGCACTGTTCTCTCCAGAGGATCCTGGGAATGAAGCTCTGGGCAGGGTTCCTCTGGCGTTCCTCCTGTTCCCACTGCCCTTTGTGTAGGGCACTGGAGTGGGACAGGGTGACCAGTCCTTGAAAAGGACTCCCAAGAAAAAGCTCCCAAGAGCTCAGCAGGAGCGGGTCCACAGCTTCCATGCCAAAGTTCCTGGCTGTAGCAACAAAGCTGTGAGTTTACCTGTCTGCTCAGGTGAGCCCATTCCTCATCCCTGCCATCCTGCTTGGGAAAGGGAAGCCACCACGTGTGGGTGATTAATGCTTCCTGACTTTACGTGGCTCAGTGTTTAGGACTGTTCAGCATGTTTCAATAGCTGTTCAGAACTTCACGCCATCTGCAAAGGATTCCCATTTTTGCTTCATATTGGAACTTTTTTTTCAAGATTTGGAAAACCCTGCTCGTCACAGACCTCAGCAGGGCACTCGACCTGTACCGATGACTGCAACTTCCCCCTGTTAACACCGAGGTGTTCCTGTTAGTTTACAAAAAATCCTCCAGGTCATTTAACTTGTACGTGGCCAGCTGAGAGAAGAAATTGCAGCCCTCGTTCCTCACAGGAGGAAACACAGCGACCTTTCTCTTCTCAGCCCAGTTCTGTACAGGGTCACCACCAGCAGAAACCTGCATCGGTTCTGTTGTAGCCTGACTTTGGTACTTGCTTTCACAGAACTATTACGGGAGAGGAAAGAAACCTACAAAAGCAAACCAGTGAAAAATACCACTGAGGAAACGTGGTTCCATTAATCAAATAAATAATCTGAAAGAAAACCAAGCGCTTTTATTAAATTAGCTGAGACATTTAGGTTTGGGGCTTCCCTCCCCGCCCTCCCCCTCCGCCCCCATGTATGTGCTGTAAGGGCAGTAGGTGATGTATAATGTTGCTTTCAGCCTTTTATATATTCTTATTTCTGGCCATTTGCTGACTTTGCCATATTTGGATCCCAAATCCGGATCCCCGCATTCCATTTGACCACATTTAAAATGCGTTTGGAACAGCAGGACAGAGATTGGGGTGGAGAAACCAGATACAGCTGAATTGCAATTTCCTGGTGACATGTTCTCTAAACATCCCAAAATATCTCTCGGTCTGAAGTGTTCCACTGGTTGACTTCAGGTTTCGGCAGCACACACCGTTCATTCAGCCCTGGTGCTTGTCACAGGGGCAGGAACGTGGTTACCAGTAATGATCTTTGGTGCTGTAGAGTTTTCTTCTCACACTGCTTCCAAGTTGAAGGAATTTCTTTGACCCCATGCATAGGTATTGCAAACTTGATGGGGATGGGGCGGGGTGGTGGCCAGTAAATTAATGTTAAAGATTAGAAATGGGGACAAAGGGCAAATGACTTGTCTATGTTTCCTCAGGAAGCTGAAGACAAAGAGAAGAGTAAAATCCCAGACCTTCGGTTCCCTTGTTGTTACCAGAAGTACTGTCATGGGACTTGCTAAAAAAGGGCTTCTGTAGTAAATCCAAGAATGTTATCCGCATCTCCTAATGCCTAAAACTGAAAACACAGTGTGACACAGAGAGGGAACAGGAGTGAGGTGACAACCCCCTCCATTGGTATATTCTGGTTGTCATTTTATTTTGCTGGCCTACTTCCATTTACCTACCGTTTCCCAGGAGCTCTCATGACCAATCAATGCCTTGGATGTTGACTTAAAACTAGAGTTTACTAGAGGTAGGCCAGCACGGGTAGGGCGAAGGAGGAGATCATCATAGAATCATAGAATGGTCTGGGTTGGAAGGGACCCCAAGGATCATAGAGCTCCAACCCCCCTGCCACAGGCAGGGCCACCAACCTCCAGGCCTGGAGCTACACAAGGTTGCCCAGGGCCCCATCCAACCTGAACACTTCCAGGGACGGGGCATCCACTACTTCTCTGGGCAGCCTGTTCCAGCACCTCACCACTCTTTCTGTAAAAAACTTCCCCTTAATATCTAATCTAAACCTTCCTTCCCTTAGTTTTAATCCATTCCCCCTTGTCCTGCCATTATCTGCTCTTTTAAAAAGCTGAATCCCCTCCTGCTTATGAGCTCCCTTTAGGTACTGGAAGGCTGCAATGAGGTCCCCCCGCAGCCTTCTCTTCTCCAGGCTGAACAAGCCCAGCTCCCTCAGCCTCTCTTTGTAGGGCAGGGGCTCCAGCCCTCTAATCATCCTCGTGGCCCTCCTCTGAACCCTCTCCAACAGTTCCACATCTTTCTTGTCTTGGGGGCCCCAGATCTGGCCACAGTACTCCAGATGGGGCCTCACGAGGGCAGAGTAGAGAGGGAGAGATCTTCACATCTCCAAGGCATGCTGAAACACCGTGTTTCTAAACCAGCCTAGCTGTTCTGTTCTCTCCTCTTCTAGCCTAGTGCTTGTAGCCCAACACATGTGAAGGATGATGCGGGTCGGCTGCGGTGCTGCCTTCGCTGTTCACAACATCCAGTGATCCTGGTTGAACCAGTGCTGCAGAAGGGACAGCTGCCAGAGGTCAGGAGGGGAGAAGAACTAATTTCAAAGGGAAATCTTAGTGATTTGGAAGGCTGTTCTGCCATGTACATGAAAAAATAGCAGCTGCAACTGTTCTAAAATAAATAACATTACAAAGAGGGATACAGTTTCATGGTGCTTGTTCAGGCACGTGCTGGCTCTGTACCCACTCTCCCTGCAAAGGCACACCCTCTGTTGAGATGCTCCACATCTGATGGGAGCTGTGAGATCATTTTGGACCTTTTGTTTCTCTCAGGTGTGTCTGTTTTTCATGGGCCAGATTCAGTTCTGACTCCGCTTACTACAAGGTTGTCCTTTTTGTGGGCCTCTGTAGTGACCATCACTCAGTTCTTGCTCATCTGACCCCAGCAAGTTTCCAGAGGAACTTTTTTGAGGGAAGCTGCTGTGATTGCCTGATAGCACAGTCCTCCCCTGTCTCTCTCAACAGCAAACCTTTCAAATTTAGCTCTTGTTAGCTTGGTTATGGAGAAGTGTATGCATACTCCTCACGTGCCACTGGCTGTTAAAGCTCAGGCTAAGTACATGGGCCACCTCTCCACGCCAAAGAACCACGTTATGTCCAAGCAACTGCTGTTTCAAAAATACACTGCTATAGATCACTTGGAGCACCAGGCACTGAAACATCGGTCACCTCTCTGAAGACCTTGATGCCTGCAGAGCCTAGAGCTGGGAAAAGGCAGGAGTTTGGTCGCCATGTAGATGTGATGTTTTTCTTCTTTTCAGATAAACAAGTTCACATTGCTGTGGAGAAACCTGCTTGCCTGGGGCTCGTGTGCCCAGGCACACGCTGTCTTCTTGCGCCTGCATGAGGAAGCTCGGTCAGCTGTAGAAGCAGGTGGTTTGGGACCTGAAGGCCCTGGTGGGTTTGGGTTTGCATTTATTAAAATTGCTGGGTGGGCTGATCTCCTCTGCATCATGCTCTTTCCCTGCATTGTTCAAGTGAAAGTAAAGGAGCTGATGATCCAAATGAGTTTGTACCAGGCTAAAAAGTGTCCATTTCTGCTCTTTAAATACAGTTCTTGAAGCTGCCCAGGCCCTGGTGTTTGCTTCCATCAGCCATGCTCTTCTGTTCTTTTTGAACTTGATAGAAGGATGCCAACCATTTTAACCTGAGAAGAAAAAGGAACTAACATACAGCTTTTGTTTCTGAGCCGGATTCCTGGCTCACCTCTACCTTTCCATCTAATGTGATCCCACAAGGCTTCAGCTTTCAGCAAGTGACAGAGATGTCCCCATGACAGAGATGTCCCCATGACAATCCAGTTCACGCTCTGTGCTACTTTGCTCACAGTTATTTTTTACTTCCCTCCCTCAGCAGCAGAATTGCTTTCCCTCATGTTGCAGTCAGCCTCTCCCCTCCCAGCAGCAGGACGGGACTCTTGGATTCGTCTCCACTTAAGGCAATCTATGGAAGAGGCTGAATTAGTTGCAGAGTGCCTGTAGGCTTCCTTGCCAGTCAGTTATACTCAGTAGGCATCCTCAAAGAGCCAGGCAAGTTGTAGATGGATTAATCACCCCCTGGAGTCACAGGTGACCTCCATAGGAGTCTCCACAGCTACAACAGCCTTCTTACTGCAGCACCTCCTGGAAGCACCTAAACTACCAGGGATGAGTCCAGGCCCTTGTGCTGTGTCACTCCATTGCTTTGAGCCATCCACCTCTTTTCCCTGTTGGTCCTCACAGCATGATGCTGTTTTCCAAAATGCAGAAATACAGAGAATTCCCATCTGATGGGACAGGAAATACTTCAGCCATCCCTCTTCCTGATGGCATGGCCTGCTTTTAGGATGCTGTTGTTACTCTGAGCCCGCTACAGGGTCAGAAAGGAAATGAAGGGATCCATGGCTGAATGAACCTGTTGTTCACCTGCTTTCTTGCAGGACTCACTAAATTTGAGGCTGTTTTCCTGCTCGTACGATAAGCAATATTCAGCACGGGAAAAGATAAGAGACAAACCTTTCTTTCTTCTTTCGCTAAACTCTCCCAAGCTGTAATTCATCTTCCTCAGGTTCTTTCTGCAGGACCTAGCTGCAACTGCTAGAAGAGGGTTAAACAATCTCACTAGGAAGCAGGGAACTTTATCATAGCTAAGGAGGATTAACACCCGCGTAATCCCCTTACAAAGCCACTTGCCTTCCAACTCCAGCGCGTAAAAATAAAAAAAGGATTGGATCAATGTTATTTTTCCCATATCTAATTCGAGAACAATAGAGCACATTAAGTAATTAAAATGTTCACCTTTAAGGTGCTTAAAAGCAAGGCTGCTGGCAGATATATAATTAGCTCCTGTTAGGTGCTTTTGCTTGTTTACTTCAGTTAATTTGTCTGGTGCAGGGACTTTGGGCTTGGAGCTTTATTTAGAAAACACTTTGTTGTTGTGTAAGGTAATGCAGTGGGTTGGCAGGGACAAAAGATAGAAAAATAGAAAAAAGATCTTTTGCTGAGCAAACGTAGGTGCTAATAAGGGACATTTCAGGTGCTCTTTGTTATGCTGTCTGCGGATGCTGGCAGTTTATCTTTTGTCAGAAGCAAAAGTTCTCAGTAGGTTGGGTAAAACCACCCCCAGTGTTACTATTTTCCTTGTGTTGTTCTTCTGCAGAAGACCCAGCCCTGCTCTGCCTGTCTCTGCGCTTCACGCCCAAGGCGGTGGGGTTTCTACCTTCTTTACTGGGAGGGAGACCTATAGATGTGCAGAGCTGTGCAATCCCACGTGGAGGATTTTTAAAGGGGGGAATGTATCTGGGCTACCACTGCATGCACTGCCAGACAAAACACAGCCTTGAGCTATGAGGGTTCACTTATCCCATGTGTTCGGTGATGTTTTGGTCATCTGCATGCACGGGGATGCATGTGAAGGGGTGAAGAGCAGGGGGTTTTGCCTAATTTCACATGCCAGCTCTGCCACAGGATGCAGCTTGACAGACAGTGGCAGGACAGACAGGCAGGCAGAGAGAGGGAGGGAGGCCTGAGCAGATGGAAGGGGAGAGGGCAGAACAGCAGGCACGGGTTGCAGTTAGCTCCCTCGCCATGAGCTGTGGGCATCGCTGCCCGTGGGTCAGGAACCTTTGTGTCACCTGGTTTCTGTGCAGCATCTTTACAGAAACCTGACAGCACGGGGAAAACAAACCTCGGGGAAAACAAACCTCGGGGAACAATTTGCACCTATTCATTGTTCGGATGTTACATGGGAATGGATGACTGTGCAGAAGAGCCCACAGACGGCGTTCATGGACTGGGTAAGACATATGGGAGGCTGGAAGGCAACCACCAACGCTGGGCACGAGGGGGAATGTTCTTATCCTGATGTAGTGTGAGCACTGTAAGAGGAAGTGAGCCTTTAAAGCATGAAACCTCCAGCACGATAAGCAGTGCCTACAGAAATCAGCTTGTGGGATCTGTTTCTCTCGCTAAGCTGCCTTGGAAGGTTGGGGGGTTGTTTTGCTTGCAGTTCCCCTGGGGAAGTTTTCTCGCCTTTCTAGTCTTGCCCACTGATCAGTGCTACACCCCCGGGTCTGCAGGCGCCTGTACTCCCCTGGCAGGCCATGATAAAGCCCAGTGCTTTTTTGCACAGTATAAATGATTGTACTTCCCTGTAGGTCTCAAGTTCAACAGCCACAGGAGACTGAGCCTGTCAGCAAACGAGCCCTTCACGGCTTCTGCTTTCTTAGCGAAGTGCTGGTTTCGTGGCTCCTGACAAGTGCATCTCAATAGAAAAATCCTGCCAGCAAATTGACTTTCCTCCCTGCCTGCCTTTTTTTTTCCCTGTGGAAAACTTTCCGCTGCCTTCCTGTATTTACTCTCTTGCTTGGTGACAGAGGACTAAACACCCGCCTTCCAGATCCCCTGCCAAGCCCTAGCCTCCTCCTTCCTCCCAGGAACTGCATGTGCTTTCAGTGACCAGTTGATGTTCCTGTGGCCTTGGGCAGACTGGAGGTCCAGAGAAGCTCCTCCATCCCAGCCTGCTCCAGCCTTTCCTACTGTCACTGAGCTGGATGGAGATGCAGGCTGCTGCTGACCTAGGATAAGGCCACCGAAGCTGGGGGAGTTTTACCAGAGATGAGTCCATGTGTCCATTTAAGCAAATCTAAGGCCAGGTCACTCAGGCACCTATTTGCACCTGTGATTTATGAGGTTTCATTCAAATGATGATGCAGAACTTTGCCTTACACTGGAGACAGGCTGGGTACCCAAATCTTTTAAGCCCCGATTTCTCACCGGGGAAAAAGTTGCTTAATGCAAGGCAAGCACCTGGCCTCTGTGATGCTCAGCTGGTATCACAGCTCAGTATCTCCCCCAGTATGAATCCTGCCAGGTCAACAGGGATGACTACATCAGCTCCTCCAGCCACATAAATGCCTTTTCCTTGCAGAGCAGCCGCTGCCTCCCTCAGCCAGCCGGGCTGGCTCGCAGGAGCAGCCATGCTGGGAAAGTGGGGACCTGCCCTTCCCGCGCTGCTGAGGAGTTTGCACACCACCAGCACTGAGGGATATCGTGGCCCAGCTGCCGCTCCTCCTCTCAGCTGATGGCCAGGCAAACATATGGAGCCCTGGAACTCAACTTGGGCAGCATGCACAGGGGTGGAAAGAGGACAAATCCCAGACATACGGCATTCCCCCCCTTTTCTATCCCAAATCTTTCCTCTGGAAGCCTGCCTTTGACCTCTAGCAAGTCCACATCAACTAATCACCTCTCACAGCGTGCCCTGAGTATCTGCAGCTGGTCTTTGCCAGATGGCAAAGGAAGCTGCAGAGCTTGGACCTCCTCAGAGAGACCCCTGGGCTCCCCTCTGCTTCCCCACGAGGGGAGCATGGCAGCGAGCAGCATGCTGAGCTGCTGCCACAGGCAGTCAGGCTCTCTCCAGCAAAGCACACACAGCACCACATCAGTGATGGGAAGTCCTACCAGGCTTGAGTTACTCTCCAAACCTGCTGGAGGCTACAGGAGAAAAACATGGTCTTATGTGCACCAAGCATAGAGCCAGCTCCCTCCAGGGATGGGCAGTGATGGTGTGTGGGCTGGACAAGCTATGACCAGCCAAAGAGGACTCCAGCTCCAGCAGAAAGGTCTGTGCAAACAGTCGTGATGGAGCAGGAACGTTAAGCCACATCTCCAGATGAGAAAACACTGACCTCGAGAGACTGGCTCGGAAACGGGACAAAAGGTAGCACTTGTGTTTGTTTACCATTGTAAAGATCTGCCTCACCCTCTGACTTCACCCTTCCTGCTTCGAATGGGTCACCCTGACCTAATTTTCAGACAATATTTTCAGATTTCATGGAACCACAACGAAGTCTGGATAAGTAAGGGCATAGAGGGCTTTCCCGGGAGGTTTGCGAATGCAGATGGTCTTGGATTCGGGTCTGGAGAACAATGTGGTGGAAAAAAGCCCTCCACTGTATTTTCTTTCCCCTGGCCCTGGAGTATGGCTTTTTCCTCACAAACTCCTCTGTTACGGAGGTGGCTGGTGGCAGGTTGCAGTGGTGTCACCCACAGCCAGTACAGGGCTGCGCGGGGCTACGGCTGGAGAAATCTGAGCCAGGGTTTCCCATTAAGCAGAATCTCTTCCTCTCCTGCAGGGATAAAGGTTAACTCAGCTGTGCAAACTGATTTATATTCAGCTGCATGTGGCTGTAAACCCTACGTTTTGTTCTGGACAAATATGAATACGGTATTTGCTGTGAAGATTCACCATTTCCCATGTAAAATCTTTCCCCTTCCCATGTGTCTGTGGGATGTTGAATTGTGCTTGGCAGATGGATGGTGCAGAAGGGTGGCCAGGCTGCGTGGGGAAGAGTGAGTGCCCAGGATACGTAGTATCCTCTTTTCCTCTGACCTCTTGGGCAAGTTTTACTCATGTAATATGGTGAAATGCAAATGGGGTTGGGGTGGGGGTGGGGGAAAAAGCTATTCGAAACTGTTGAGCGCAAAGGGAAGATGTCCTCCAGTGAGAGGATAGACAGGACAGTGGTGGATAGAGCCCATGCCAAAAAAAAACCCAACAACTTGCTTCAAGTCATTTTCCAGCTTGGAGATTGAATTTAAATATGGGAGCAGTCAGGATGCAGAGCTGTTTTTCAAAGGCATACCGTGTTTTTTCAGCTGCCCTCCCTGTATCGCTGTGTCTTTGGATGTAAAAGTCTGGTGTACAGACTTTCCTAACTAACTGGAAGAACCTACCTTCACTCAACTGATGGTTGTTACCAAAAAAGCATCTGTCATGCCCAGCCCGTCACTCGTACAATTTGTGGTAGCATTAAGGGAGGCGTATCAGACACGTAGTTCAGTTACTCAGCCAGCTTTCACCGCTGCATGACAGAGGTGGTTGAAACGGGTCTGTCTCAGCCTGGAAGTCACTCAAGGAGGAATTTTTCAAGGATTTGAAAATTTAATTTTTAAAAGCTTCCCACTCTCTCCCAAAATCGTCAGACTCTGGCACCCTCTTTTTCTGAAATTATCATCTCTATCCTGTAAAAACTCTGGAATGGCCTATGTAATGTCAGTCAGACTTTTCTGCCCAAGCTTGAGACACCATGGAACAGCTCTCCATGTGAATATTTTATGTTGCTACGTCAGAAAATGCATACATATATATATATATATAATCTCCATGCATGTGTACATTTATCTATATATGAACATTTGCAAATCCCTTGCTCTGTGAGCTGGGAAAATAATGAAGAAAAATTATCAGATAATAAGATGCTGTTGGCCGCAGAGCTGTTTTGAGGTTATTAACCAGCCTGTTGCTCTCGGTACAGAAGAGCTGACTCTACATTTTGCCTGTTCCCAAACCCACCATGTTAAACACAGGGCTAAACCACAGGCGCAGAACTGAGGAGCAAGGGACAAATGGAAAAGCTATTCAGGAAACTGGCAGTTGACAAGGGGATCTTGAAAAGTGATTTCCTTGGATTCAACAGAATTTCTTCTTCCCTTGCTCCAGACAAGGAGCTCTTGTGAGGAGACAGCTTGGTCCACTGTGGTTGAACCAGCTGTTGAAATCCCAGCCAGCTCCTGAGCGAGCAGAAAACTAATCAGAAACTGCCTTCATAAGTCCTGCTTTCCTGAGCACTGCTGCCTCCTCACCAAGGTAACATGCTGCCCATCACCAGAGTGTCAGGCAGCCTATTCCTGCTCGGACCTTGAGCACGTGCCTCTGCATCCTGGCCCTGTGCCATGCCCTGATTGCAAGCCCCCTCCCACTCATTCAGCATCCTACCCATGCCTGCAAATGTTACTGCCCCTTAGCATGGGGATCTTTCCACACTGATACTGGGGCCCATCTTCTTTAATATCTTTACTGATGTTTAGGATGACAGAATTGAGTCCACTCTCAGTAAGTTTGAAGATGATGCCAAGTTGAGGAGAAGTGTTGAAATGCCAGAGGGTAGGAAGGCCCCACAGAGAGACCTGAACAGGTTGTATTGATGGGCGGAGGCCAAGGGGATGAAGTTCAACATGACAAAGTGCTGGGTCCTGTACTTTGGTTGTAACAACCCCAGGCAACACTGCAGGCTTGGGGCAGGGTGGCTGGAAAGCTGCTCAGAGGAAAAGGATCTGGGGGTGCTGGTTGACACTCACCTGAACATGAGCCAGCAGTGTGCCCAGGTGGCCAAGAAGGCCAACAGCATCCTGGATTGTATCAGGAATAGTGTGGCCAGCAGGACCAGGGAGGTGATCATCCCCCTGTGCTCAGCTCTGGTGAGGCTGCACCTACAATACTGCATTCAGTTTTGGGCCCCTCACTACAAGAAAGACATCGAGGCCCTGGAATGTGTCCAGAGAAGGGCAACAAAGCTGGTGAAGGGTCTGGAACACAAGTCTTATAAGGAGCGGCTGAGGGAACTGGGACTGTTTAATCTGGAGAAGAGAAGGCTCAGAGGAGACCTTATTGCTCTATACAACTACCTGAAAGGAGGTTGTGGTGAGCTGGGGATCAGCCTCTTCTCACAGATAACGAGCAATAGGACAAGAGGGGATGGCTGCAAGTTGTGCCAGGGGAGGTTCAGGTTAGAAATTAGGAGAAACTTCTTCTCAGAAAGAGTAGTTAGGCATTGGAATGGGTTGCCCAGGGAGGTGGTGGAGTCACCATCCCTCTGCGTGTTTAAGGAAAGGTTGGATGAGGTACTTATGGATATGGTTTAGTGAGTAATACAGGTGGTGGAGAGGCAGTTGGACTAGATGACCTTGGAGGTCTTTTCCAACCTTAATGATTCTATGCTGAAGGCAGTTTCTGATTAGATTTTAGCTTGTTCAGGAGCTGGCTTGGATTTCAGAAGTAGGTTACAAAGCCTGTTCAGAAGACCTCAATTCTGCCTTCTCCTTCACTTTAGTGTTAAGTATGGCTGTGCACCCTGAAGGCCAGTCCCAGGCCCAAGGGAGCCTTGAGTTCAACAACTGTGGCAGAATTTGGACCCTTGAAGTATGGGCTCTCACTCCCACTAGCATTTTCTGGCAATCCCATTCCCATGTCCTCACCTTTAATCAAATGGAGTACATTTCAAGGCAGCAGGATGACAATATGTGTCTGCTCTCCATGCCACTGCTTGCAAGTCCGATCTGGATCAAAAAGGGACCAGTGTTTCCCAGCTAGACTGCCTGCCCCAGCTCACTGTGCAGGTGTCCCTGCCATGGCAGAGCAGGGCACTGCAAAGCCACCCCATCACTTCCAGCTGCTCGAAGAACCAAGCTCAAGCTTGACCTGCCATATGGCTCTGCTGCTAATCCCATGGCAACGGCAGAGATGCAGAGACTGGACATGTGGTTTTAGCAGTCTGAACATAAGCCTAGCTAGAGCTTTTGGTGAAGTCCTGGCCCTGACATAGCACCCGACACAAGGACACCTGTGATTGGCACTCTTGGGGTCCTCCTGCTGCAGAGGTGGCCCATCTGCAGGCCTTCAGCAGTCCTTCTCGCTCACATGTGCTGCAAACTCTCCTCCCATGATTAGATAAGAGGAATTGCCCATGTACTTTCATTTCAGTTGTGCGTGACTGGATCAAAGGATGTGTGCTCTCTTTTCTTCAATTAGGCATTTCTCTCTAATGTAGTCCAGATGGCTATTTCAGCTCAGCCTTTATATTTATTCACGGCCTTTCTATTTAACTTTCCTAAAACAAATACTCACCCATAGGCGTATATTAATTCAAGGGCAAGAACTGCCTCAATCAATACGTTGAGGTTAAGTTTCTATACCACAATAGGTCCTATGTACATAATTTCTATTTTTATTACCCCACTGGTAGCCTCAAATATATGAGCAATTTCTTTATACAGTTTACTTTGGCTTTTTCCTAAATTTAAACAAATCACATCTTCCCCAATTATTAGGTTTACAATATGCAGATATTCTTTCATTGACCTTTCAGTTAAACCCTTCTGCAAACTTTGGCTAAATATTAGTAAATTTGCAAAAATACCAAGGAGCCCAAGTGTTTGCCAACATGATGCTGCACCGCCTGTGACCATGGCTGGCGTGTCCAGCAGAGGATCAAACTTGTCGGTGACATTAAGAGCGATCCTGCAACCGCCGTGTGAAGGCAGAGAGTGGAAGAGCTAGAGAGTCTGATGAGACAAAACACCCAGACTTCTCGGCCTTTTAAACTGGAGCTGAAGGATGTGTGATGTGAGTTGACTTAGATGTTGCTGGTGAGGATCCAGGGGCAGCACCAGGCAGGAGGTGCCTGGGGAGGGGCAGCGCCCGGCTCTGGGCTCAGCAGCGAGGCAGCCGCACGGAGCAGAGGGGACGTGGGGAGTCACTGTCCAATCTGCCTGGCATTTGATTTGGGCTTCTCATCCTTGTTTGGATAAGGGGATTGCAATTCCTCTTGGTACACTTACAATAAGAACATCTGAAACTCAGCTGCAGCCAGGCAACAGACTTTCATTTTGGGTAATCTGATTTTAGCTTCAGTGATTAGCTGCTCCATTGTCAATGGCCAAATCTAATTGTCATTGTAGTTTCTCTTCTGGAGCCAATATGTGCTAACGTCTCACAGGCTGGATTTTGCTTCATGCCTTCTCTTCTCAAGTAATGTCCCCCAAGGCATTTGCAAACAGAGTGGAGGTGATTCCAGACCTAAGTGTGAGGAAGCTGGTAGCAATCACTGCTCAGCTTTTCTGTTGCATAATATGGACACAGTGAGCCACCTTTTAACATTCTGGGCAGTAATGTTGGCCTGAAAATCTTTTTTATATATATGTATATATGCTATATTTAAAAATATATATATAAATATATACATTATATATATATATTTATAGCATTCCTAATATAAAACATACTTTTCATGACATATGTTAGAGGAAGTTTTCCAGATCCAATTTCTCTGCAGCATTTTACACCCATATTTTTATGCATGTGAGTGACTGTTCCAGAAATCAGTGTGAAACTGGGACTAGATGGGTCTCCCAAACTTAATTTGGGAGTATTTTTTTGGTTTTAAATCAGTTTCCTCCAGAGTTTGTTTAATTAAAACAAAAAAAAAAGAAAATAGGATGGGAAAACATTTGATGACAGCTTTTCCCTCCCCTGGCAATCCTGGTAAATCAAAAAGACAGTTAGAAGTGTAAAGTTAACCTAAATACTACTCCTGAGCCTGGGAGGGAAAGGAGACAGCAATGAATTATCAGAACAAGTCCCTTCTAATGCCAGATTCTTTTTGGTTGGACTTCTGCACCTATAGAAGCTTTAGGTTTAGATCTGTAGTCCAGCCTCCAGGCCCACCGGCTGCTCCCAGGAGAAACTCTTGCAGTCTTTTCCTTGGCTGAAAGCAGAAATAAAAGGCTGTGATGGCTTGGAAAGGCAGATGAAAGACAGCCTGCTCTGTTGCGTGTGATGGGATAGCATTGCTAATGCCACATCTGTACAAAACAGCATCTGTACAGCACTGCTCAACAGCCCTTGGACTCTCAACCCATGCAGCAGACTTTGGGAAACCCTGAAAAGCCAGTAAAAAGTGACCTCCTCCACCAGGCTTCAAAGAAAATCCTCCAAAACCCCCATGTGAGAAAGCAAGCATTTTCCAATGAAATGACCTTGGACTAACTGGAAAAGCAGGAACAGTATGCAATCACCCTCAATGCGGTGGCAGAAGAGGTTGACTCCACAAATTAAAGTTCACCCATCTGTCAATATTTCCCCACTATCTAGGCCACCAGCATGCCTGCTTACACCCAGCTCTGAGCTGTGCCAGATGCCGCAAGCCAGTACACTCTCTCTGCAGCTGCCTGGATGGATGGAGGCAAGACCTGCTGGGCTGGTCACCATCCCCACCCACCTACTAAAGTTTCTAGGTGGCTAAACCCCTCCTACCTCGCTGCTAACAAACCTGAGGCTTCTGTTTCATTTGTAACTGTGTGGGCAAGGCTGGGGCCTGCCTCAGGTGCTGGGACCTGGGCAGTATTTTCCCCATCAGCTGGGAACTGCTCTGCTCGCTTCCATAGGCCCCATCAGCACTGGCTGCCATGGGCAAGGGACCACCAGGCTTGGTGGTGGTGAGTGTGGAGACAGTGTGGGAAGAAGAGGAGAAAGACAAGATGATGTGGGATTTTGAGGGTTTATAAAATGATCATTCCAAAGGAAGGACAGGGAGATTGTTTCAAAGGACTCGGTGAAGAGTGTTGGCTACAAACATAAACTGTAGCTCGGCTTTGGAGCCACTGCGCATACCCTGGGCATTGCAAATACTTTCAGTTGCTGTGGCTATAAGAAGAACTGCTAATTAGTCAATTTTCTGGGTAAACAATAAATGCATGTCATGATAAAATCCAACCCCAAATTTGCTGGTTAGAGTTTCTGTCCCTTAAATAACATCCTTGTGACCGTGCTCTCCAGATCCCTTCCCAGACATACTCACGCCAAACCACCCGGTACTTTGGAGGGCGTAGGCTCACACGGGGCCAGCAGCATGGCAGGACAACGCAGCATTTTCCATCACTCTCACCAGCCCCTGCATTAACAGCTGAAACCTTCCTCAAGAACTCAGATTATAACTGTGTGATGCGTCCCACAAACACACCTGTAATGATTGCGTAGAAATTTAATAACTGTTATTGGTGCTGAAAAGAGGAGCCAGGCTTCCTACTGTTTGCTTTGATGCATATTATCTTAGATACACTTTCCTTTATTGCTGTGGTTTTCTTTCCTCTGTTGTATCTCAGCCCCACAGTCCGTCTTTAGCTAGATCACCGACAACTGATTTAATGGGTGTTACAGCGACGGACTCTGAGAAGGTCTGACGGCATAGCACGAGCTGCCTGGAGCTGGCAACCAATCATAACAAACCCCACTTAATTTTCTTTTTCTATTTATTTTTGTGGTGCTGAGCAGTTATGCACTTCTTCATAAGTGGATTGGGTTTTGGATGCTAGACAGTTTTGAGAGGTTGTTAGTGTTTTTAATAAATGCCACTGTAGTGCTTGATGGGAATTTAACTCATGGTGGATGGGGTTTGAAACCAAGAGGCTGTCAGTCCTACACACAGATTGGCTGGACAGGCTGACAGTCAGTTCTTCCTTTGGGTACCTCTATGCAGAAGGCAGCGGTGTGAGCACAGTGCTAAGGAGCTGGAGGTGAGGCAGGTCATTAGGAGCCACGTGTAGGCTGCCGGGGAGCAGACTCTGTGCCGGGCCAGCTTGCCATCCGGGGACAGGTTTGACTCTGCCAAGCTGTTGGCTGGGGAGAGCGATGTATGCGGGTGGCGCTGAGTCAGCGACGTTACCAGCTCTTCTGGCATGAGATCAGTATCTAGGAAGCATTAATTTTAGCAACAGAAAGTGACTTTGTGTTAAGGGGAAGTACATGGAGAGCTGTGCGTAAAAGGCACGTGACTGCAATGGAGGGTGACTGCTTCTGGATTGTGAAATAAATGAAAGTGGATGTATATTGTCTTTCTTTGGTGGTACTTATAGACAGCGGTTGTACAGCAGCACTCAAGTTTCCTCTCTGGAAATACAGTGTAGGCCACAGGAAACTGCCAAGTCTAAATAAACAGGCTTTTTAACTAAATAGGAAAGCTACCAAATCCGGACTCCTTGTGATCCCATTTCCCATTAGACTCTAGTATCCGTTTGACACTCAGGCAAAAATCCTGAAACTCCCAAGTAGCTGGAGACACATGGACTGTCCCTGACTTCAGCACAGCTGCATGAGGACGTGGATAAAGACCAAAGCGTTGAGTCATGCAGCCTTACTAATGGATATCTCACCCAACCTTCACAGCGTGGGATCTCAGATGGCTCTGACTACCCAAAATTTTGGATCGAGGCTCTCTCCTTTCCTCGCCATTTTCTCCCATCCCTTCCCTTATTACCAAGGCTGACTTCACACTGCAGAGCAAGTTGCTGCTGGCACGTTGGGATGCAGCACTCATCATGTGCCAGAAATGGCTGTGGCCGAGCATGCTGGCTTCTGAGATCCCACCAAAATGACTCGACTCACCTTGGAAACACAGCAGGTAATGGCAGGCTTGTATCAACTTAATAATGCTAGGAGGGGAAAAACAAATCCCAGGGAGACAGGCACGAGAGGCTGGTAATAGCAGCTGCTGCCCATAAGACATATTGGAAAAATATCATGCTGAAAAAATGTTGTTTTAAAGCCATTTGATTCATTGGTTTCCTCATTGGAAATGTGAAAGAAGTGGAGAAAAACACCCTAGAAATAGAATGGAACTAGGCAATACTCAAGTTTAGGAATAAGAAAGAACCTTTTTCTACCATTGTGTGAGAAAGGATAGACTAAGCGCCATCATCAAAGGTCAAGATCTGAAAACAGCAGTGGCCAGCATTTCTGTAGTTCTGAACAACACTCCAGTAACCAGCCATGTGATGCTGCCAGCTCTGGAGCACAGCTGGTGCTGTATGGATGGAAAAGTATGGAGGCGAGGGCTTCCTAGGAACTTGGGGATCCCAGGTCACAGAGAAGTGGTCCAAGAGCTCATTAAAGTCCTTTCCTAAAAGGATCAATCTCCATCTTAAAATGTCTCAGCTCCTTTTGTCCCCACTGCCCTGACCAGGAAGCTGGCTCACAGCCTCCATGCCCTTGAGTGGCTGGGAAAGGGTGTAAAGGCAGCAATTGCACAGGCCTTGACATAGCAGGCTGGAGGACCCAGCCTCATCTGAAGATGAGGCTTCAGAGGCTTCATCTCACAGAGGAGACAGGGGCAGCCAGAAAGCCAAAGTGGGAATTCCCAGAGTGGAAATGCCCTTCAGGAAGTCCTTGCAGTGTCATTCCACTCACTATCCAGGTCATGCTCCTGTTTTTCACCTCAGAAACCTGCTGTAGGGACAGGAGGGGTGTGTGCTGCCAGCTCCTGCCTTGCTTCGGTTGGGATGAGCCTGGCACCTGCACTGAGGCCCAGGAACTGAGGTCCTCCTGGTTTGGACTGGTGGCCTGCTGCTCCTTCCTTGCACTTTTTCAAGGCTTAGTTCATCCCTGATAGAGAGTATCAACAATTCCTATTTCTACTGGAAATGTCCCACTGCTTACTGCACTGCCTGTCATGCCTTATTGGTGATGTATAGCCTGAAAATAACTGTGGCACCCACATCTTCCCTCTGTTCCTTTTAATTCCTGGTTTATTGTAGGAAACCTCATTTGTTATCCCTGCAGTCCTGAATTTCCACTTGTCATTCTACTACTTTAAGTCACACCTGCTACCTGTGCTTTCAGAAGAGTCACCATGCTCTCCCCATCCAATATCCCAACCCAACCTGTCAATATGCTGGAGCTCTATGTCACAACCAGATTTTTTAAAGCCAATTCTGTGTTTTGTGTCAAAACCGTTTATGAAGAAATATATATATATATATATATATACCCACATCAGTTCTCAATCTAATCTCTTAATTTACCATTCATACTTTTCCATTACCTTGTTCTTTCTCATTGAGATTTCTCATTGAGATCCCCTCTTCCCCATTTCAACAAATAATTCCCCTTGTGTCCCCACATCAGTTGGTTCACTGAAGTCCAGACAGATGAGATCTGTGATCCGTAAAATTTCCATCATCCATATGATCAGCTCCTTATTAAAGAAAAAATCTCTACATCTACCATTTTATCCCATTTTCCATGTACCTCCGTGCTTGTAAATACCATTCCCCACAAAATTGTGCACAGTCTTCCAGAACTGGACTTTATGGGAGGTTAGGGAAATAGTCTGGGGATTACCTAGATTGTTTTCCTTTCTGCTCCCTTTTTAAATATAGGGCTTTCATTCTTTTAATTCTCAAGCTGTCCAGTGTTGTTCCTGATGAGAGGGATCATCACTAACAAACCTTTGCTTTCGCAGAGCAGGTTTTGGAGGAAAACTTGAGCAGACTGGGCTCTCCAAGTATTGCTTCTCCCCGGATGCATCACAGTATTTGATGGTAACAGGGGTGGCTGAAATGAGGCACAAGGTGTATCTGGGGTCAGAATTTGGAGGAGATGTCTACACCCTGCGGGGAGACGGAAAGGCAGAGTGTTGACAGGGTGGGTGGGAAAGAGCATGGCTCCGCTGGGATGGCACAGAGGCTGCTGGCTCAGATCACCTTCAACCATCCCCTCTGCTCGTCATCCAGGCTGAGCTGAGCTGAAGGCAGATGTGCCCAGCTCTGTGCTGTCCTGTGCAGCATGTGGCTGTGGAGTCGAATGTGAGACAGTCTCTGGCTCCTATAGAGAGAAAATCAGTTCAGGCCTTAAGGAGGACAGTGGCAGGTCACTCTTCCTTGGCAGACAGGAGCTTTGAGGTACATATATCTCTGTCCAGTTAAGGCGTAAGGCTAATGAGGGCTGTCCTGCCAGAAGGGTGCTGGCCACAGGCTGAGATGCTGCAGAGCCCAGAAGCTCAGCTCTGGGGATGGACCTGATGGGGCTTGGCTGACATTCACCTAAACACCCCACAAACCCCTCCAGAGCCCACCTCTCCAGCAACTTTCCAAAGAGCTGGATTTTGACATTGATTTCAAAGGGGGTTTGAATCACTTGCAATTTTATATTACAGACATGTTACACTTGAAGGCAGAAGTGTCCACGAGGGTTGTTCAAATGCTATTTTTGCTTCTGCAAGCAAAGGAACCCTTGATACCAAATGAGTGACTATGTCCCCCAAGTATGCTGGCCTGTCTAAATATGGAGATATTAGTAAGCATTTATTTTCATTGTCCGAAAAAGGAGGAATTACTGTTTCCATTTTTTTTCTTAACTAATTTTTAATGGGGAGAGGAAAAAATAAGCCTTTTGGACAAGGACATGTTTTTATTTTCCCAAGAAGAAGAATACTTCTCTTTGTGCAATACTGGCCCTGATTCTGCAACAAAAATATTCCTTAGGGATATTTTGATTATGTCCCTTGGGGGGACATCATCATCAGCTGTTTTCCAGATGTTTTAGTCTTTCTTAATCATACTTTCTCATTAACCACAAGATCTGCTTCAAAACCGAAGAACACCAGTCCATCCAGCAAAGCCTTTCTGAATCCCCAGGAAGTGTTTGGTTTTTGCAGCTCACAAACACAAATTTAATTAAAAGATAAACTGAAATAAATCTGCTTACTGTGTGGTTATACATACAACATGCTGCTGGTAGTCCGGAGCTACTGGCATTGCTTCTAGGAGATACATGCTCAGGAGTTACTCTCGTGTTTTATGCATCAGGCTGAACTTTATGACTCTGCCTCAAGAATGCAGGATGCCATGCTATCCTGAATGCTGTCTTCAGAAAATGTTCTCACCTTGCTGCCCACCTCTTTGTGTAGGCCATTTACAAATCTATTGAACAGCAGGTCCCAGAACAAATTGCAAAATTCTCTTGTTGACCTTCCTCCGTTGCAGAAAGTTATGATCTGTTTCTTCTCTTGTAACCAAGCCCCCGGTTTCCCTGAGGCTTTGGTGAGGATTGCTGTCAGGAGCCTCTGGTCGAGCAGCCCTGGCAAGGCGATCTGATTCTCTCCATCTGCAAAGAGTCAGTGTGCAGCTGGCTCCACCAGCTCCATGACGCAGGGACCCGCCTTTACCCCAAACGCCAGACGTTGGCTTTTAGGCTGGAGTTTTCCATCAAAAAGTCTGCTTTCTCCATTGCCCCACTCTCTGAATAGTCACTTATTGCTGCACATAATAGAGGTAAACTGCTCCTTAATCAAAACCGTACCCTTTGTGTCCATTTCCTATTGTATAATAATAGCTACTCACCGTATACTTCTGATCTTAAGAGTAAATTGGCTGTGCATATCGATCTGGGATCCCTCTGAAAGCCTGACGTGCGGGTGACAGCCCCTCTGCATGACTCAGATGGCGTCTGGTGCACACATTGCCATCCTGACCTTTTCCTTGCTGCACTGAGGGATGGATTCCCCAATGAGCAATACGTATGATTATTTTTTTTTTAAATTAAGCTCTGGCTATTTCTAAAAAAGCAGGATGGGGACTTTTCTGACGAGTAGGGGTTTTCCATTGCTTTCTGCATAAATTGAAATATTTGCTTTTTATGGTTCTTGCATTATTGCTCTAGGAGTCCTTGTTTTGACGCATGTTGGGTTCAATGAATTTCTCTTGTTTTCATTTGTGAAAGCCCAAATCATCCAAACACCTGAGCACCGCAGAGCCTTACAGGGAGTGGACAACACAGAGCTTTGCTCACACTTTAGTCTCTTCCTGGAAACATATCAGCCATTTTTTTCTTTTGTTTTGTTTTTCAGAAGGGAGGAAAAACTAAAATATCCTATTTCTGTGGATGGTGAAAATAAATATTTTTTAAATGGATGCCAAAAGTTGGGTTAACAACCTTGAGAGCTTGGTCATGGCTCCTAAAAATGCAGATGAAGAGAGAACTCTCTCCAAGTTTTACTTTGGGTTTTCCCATTTATCGGACTCATGGGATTTGCACTTTTGGGAAGAAGGATGTGGTATGGTCCCTTGGCTTCACACAGCCTGAGGGCACATGAGGTGTCCTTTTGCCAGACTGAGGACAAGACCTACCACCTCCTTCTCATTCCCCATCCCCTCCACTTGGCAGGGTATGGCAGAGCAATTGCAAGTCAAGCTGAGGTCATGATGCTGCCAGAGTCCCAGGATGAGCTGAGAAATCCTGGTGATGACTGTAAATATCTCTGTGCCTGGGCCAGGGAACCGGTGGGGAAACACAGTCCTGCTGGGCTGGTCTCAGCTGATGTGGTTGCTCATGTTTATCTTCTTTTCCTCCACCTCGTGTAGACACATGTGAACACCTTCCCAAGGCTTGTTACTGACCTGTTCTGAGCACAGACATTGTCAAGGTTTCATAATTTCATTCTCCTCATCCATCCCGTTGTTTCTTTCTCTCGAAATACACCGCTGGGATAGCAGATCTTATTTGAGTGTCCATACCATGACATTTTGGTTGTGACCCCATCCATTCCTGCCTTCCCTGTGACAGAATCAGAGAGGAGAAAAGAGACCGAACATCAAACATCCCAAAAATATAAAGTAGAATAATTATTTTTCTACCATTTATTTTTGTCTCCAGCCTACCACTGCCATGGGAGGAGAAGCTTGTGGTAGTGAATGGTAGAGTAGGTGGATTATGTGAGCCTCTGTGTGGTTCCCGTTACTGCTGACCCACCCCTGGGGATTTCAGAGTCCTGCTGAGTCAGAAAGGGAAGTTTTTTCTGTCTGGGGAATGCCTGAAATGGTTTGGGCACCTGCTTACATTCTTACACAAGTCTGCTTAGAGGGAGAAAGAACCATAAACCACAGGAAGAAAACATATACATGGGAAAGTAAGAAGTGATGAGGGGGTTTTTCTTTCTTCTTTTGCAAAGGAGGCGGGTGCAGGTAAGTGAAGAAAAGAATGTAGTTTCTAATTTCTTGTCAGTTGATTATTCAGGTCCTTAAGAGGCACAGCAAAAACTTTTACCCTGAGTTTAGCAGCGTGCAATGCTGTTATCCCATAGGAAGCACAGCCTGTTTATTTCGATGCTATCTCTCTTTCTGATTTATAACTCCCATGTAAACTCTGCGTAGACTTCACAGAGCAGGACTATGGCACGTTCAAGGATTAAGGTCTTTACTGTGCGTTTACATTAAAACAAGCCTCACGTGCCAGGAGCAGCCTCCAGTTTGTTTTCATAAAGAGGAAGTGCAGTGAACTTCTTCATGGAGACTTCACTTATTATCTTCCTCATTGTATTTCCCTTTCATCTTAAAATAGACCTTTTAGGCTGAAAGTAGATGGTTCCACTTTGTACATGGAAAGCATAACAGAACAGTGTGAGAGGAAATGTAGGAGCTGGCCCAGAATGACGAAAGGAAGAAAGCAGCTTCAGCTGTAAATGCTGAACCAGCCAGGATATAAAAATAATTCCTCTCCTCCAAGCTGAAGCAAGAACGTAACTGAAAATATGATTTCTGGGCGGCATAAGACCAAGTCCTGGGATCAGTTGGAAAAGAAAGGAAATTGTTTAAATATATGGAGTTTGTCTTAGGAGCTGTTGGAGGGCAGACAAGAAGAAATTATTTGTTAATCATGCCATATTTATTAGAAGTTGTCTTCATTTATTCTAGCCGCATGCATGTGCACTGATTATTTGTTTTTACTATGAAGAGCTATTTAGCCCACGGAGAACCACATTTCAGTGTGCATGCATTGTAAAACCACTGTAGGAAGAGTGTTTAGTGAGCAGCTAATGATTTCCTTAAAAGGATAATACAGTTAACAGTTGAGAGGATGTACAGCTAAATATGGTCTTTATAAAACTTTGCAGATTCCATTAAAAAAACAGACGTGCAGGAAGTGTCTAGTTCCTATTAGAACTGATTGTACACAGTTGCATGGGAAGAAATAAATTTAGTGTACAGAATTTTACATCACATCCTTTGAAAGCCCTGGAATTCTCTGGGGTCCACAGATCTGTTCATCTGGTCCACATATACATACATGCACACACACAAACAATTAGCTGACGTGCAAATACTTTAAAGGAAAATAAGCATCTAAAAGTAGGAGCCTACACATCCTGAAGCAAATGGCAACGTCCTACTGACTGCAGCAGTCCTGGGTCTGGTTGCAGCCAAATCTGTAAGTTAGGATCTCCTCTTATTGATGCCGCACACACTTGGGGGTTTCCGTGTCGGTGCAAAGGAGGGGGAAACCCATTCCTGTAGCTGCTGTGTTAGAAAAGGCGTTCCACTCCCTTCTTTGATCTAATTCTCTGTTTCGGACATTAAACCAGAGCTAATGCTGAAACATCCATCATTAGATTCATCATTCATTATGGGCTGCAACTATGCTATTAGTCTCAAGTTAACCAAATTTATGGGATTCTGAGTTTTTATTTTTAAGGCATTTTCAAGGAAAAGAGCTGGAGCCAGCATCATCAGGCATTGAAAAGCAGCTGCTCGCAGGAGCCTGAAAAACCTTTCTCAACTGTATTTGAAATGATTTTTTAATTCATTTGCAAGGACATCAGCGAATCAATTTGCCTCTAGCCACAGTCCTGACGCCAGTGGGTAAGGCCAAGGAAATGGCCCAGAGAGCATCAAGACAAATCCCCCATGAAACCCAAGGCAACATTCCCTACCAGAAGCCTAAAAGACTGGGCTTAGAGGATGTTTGCAGAGCCCAAACCCAAGTTGTTCATTCTCCACAGAAGACTCACTTTCCATTGACACTTGGTGAAGCTCTGAGCCTGTGCTGTGAGGATGCCCCAGCCAGCTTCAGGACCTGTGAGGAGGGAGGATTCAGGCATTTGGGTAGCTGTGGATGAACAGTGTGGGCTCTCCACAGTGGGGACAGGAGTCATGCAAGGCTTCCTCCGCACACTGCCCTGTGGCCTGGGAGCTGAGGAGACATGAAGAAAAGAGACATTTAAAAGCAAACATCCTTGAAACCTCTAAATCTGCAGCACCCCAAAATAATTCCCATCATTTGATGCTCCGTTCATCATGAGGAGAGAGGATACAACTTGAGACTGACAGAAGAAAGCAGCGGTTATCATACCACAGAAAAGTCCTTCTTTGGCAGGTTGATAACTACTTATCTCTGGTAGGAGAAAATCAAAGCAGGCTGGCAGACCCATCTGGGCTCAGTACAAGTAAAGCAAGAGGGGATTGTAGAATATCACTATTGTGAAGAAGGTTTTTAAAAAAATGAAAAGAGGTCTTTTTCATTATGGGGTCTGGGATTTATGCTTTATTTTTTATTACTACAGATGGTTTTGTGTAGAATATGGTGTCTATCCTGCTGTGTTGGAAGAATTACGTTCAATTTAAAAGCCTGAATTTCCAGTCTATGGGGTTTTGTATGAAATAAATAAACAGTTTCTCACAGGAAATGAGCAGAAGTCTCTCTGTGGCACACAGCATTTACAAATCATTGATTTGTTATCTGGTATTTAATGGACTATCTTGCATCAAGAACATGGAGGCAAAAAGTGACACTAAATGAATACCAGTACCTGCTATCAGGGTAGCATTAGTCTTTGCTCTGACCAGAGGTGCTCATTCCAGCCATGCCTTGACAGCTCCAAAGCCCATTAGGTTGCCTATGGGGTTGTTTCCATGGGCATCTGCCAACTCTGGTCCAAGCCCACAGAGCAAAGCCTCCATCCACACCAGGGCACGGGCAGGTGTTAAAACAACCTTACTTCAAAGCTACGGGTGCACGCTGTAATATGAGAATTCAAAGCAGCAGCAGAACATTATTGAGCAGCATGCCCAACACATTGCTACTTTTTACCATGTGGTAAATGTTAAACATTATCAATAAATATTATTATTTACTACAGATTTCCAGAGCCCCGGAGAACCACAGGAGAAGAGCTGCAGCAAGTTTTCTGATGTTCTTCATAACTGTTTCCTTACAAAGCCTAAACATTTCTTCTATTTAATACTCCCCCAACAACAGAAATGTTCGGTACCAGGAACATGTATCATTTTGTGCAGTGTTTCATAGAGAATTCCTCAGCTGAATTTATCTGTCCAGAACAAGGTATTGCCATGTTAGAAGGCTCACCTCCCTACATCAGCTAGCCCACGTTTCTTGGGACATCAACAGATTAGAAAGAAATTTCAGCTTTACCCATTAGCAGCAGCATCAAGCTTTCGATGAGTAAGCTCGTCTTCACAACTGGCACTGACAGCCAGTTTCCTAAGAGCCCTTGGAAGTGGAGTCTCTGGTGTCTCATGGCTCATCCCTTTTTCCAACTCCCTATTGAAGCACTTGGGCTAACCGTCGCTCTACATGAGACTTCAGCATAGTTTGTCCTGAGTATTTACGTATATAGAAATCTAGGCAGGCTGTAGAGGTGATGCTTAGAAACCTCTTTTGGCAACAGAATCAACAGAGGTTTGCTTCTGCTGTGCCTGGGTCATAACTACTTATCCAGGGTGAATATGAGTTGCGGCACAAGATGGCAACTAGCTGTGGCATGACCTTTGTAGGGCTGTCACCATCCTCTTCCTTCCCCTTCCCAGACTAACCAAAAGGCCACTCACATGGCCATTTGTACAACAGAAGTCCCAGCTCATGCAAAAAAACCCCTTACCATTTGCCACATTTGCCAAAGATGTTAGTGGAGGCTCAGGAGTTTCTTGATGCTTCCTCCTTTCCATCCATATTTCTGGTGGGACTCTGGCTCCTCATCCAAGGGCAGGCAGCAGCTGCCCCAGTCCCTCGGCAGTGCTACTGCCATCCACAGTCCTCTGTCACAACTTGGACCTGTGAGGTTTCCCTGGTGGCACCGGGTAGGGAGTTCATTCACTCAGCTCTGTAATGTCACATTGCATCATGTTCCCAGACACAAGGACATCAGCAGCCATGGCTGTCTATGAAGCCTTCTCAGGCAGAGTGGCTGTCTCAGCAGTGTTTCCTCCTCTTTCAGGGTCTGGAGAAGTTGACACTTTGCTCACCCGAAGTGCCATTCTCATACAGTGTGAGCAAGGCTTCCCAAGCACTTTCTCCTCTTCAGTGCAGGAGATGTCCATCTTCCCAGACAATGGCTTGCTCATTCTGTCTCGCATCATTCTCTGTTGCTTCAAGCCAGCAGCCCTCTGAGCAGATACACGACAGCCATCCCTCAGGCTCATGTCATGCTCTTCATAATGCCCTTGATCTGTGGAGAATCTGTTGTGCCCCTCCAGTCTCCTACAGCTCCATGCAGGGCACTGGCTTTTCCCAGTGTGCAGGGTTTGGTGCCATTTCTGCCTGCAATCCCACTTCAGGCTCCCCAGACTTCCCTGCCTGGTGTCTCTTTTCTGACATCTTTCTGTAAATCTAAGCTTGCACTGAATGATCCCTTGTATGCCACAGGTTAAGCCTGGGGCTTTCAGCTACCTATTACAAATGTCTTCAAGAACAGGTCCTCTCAGTAAAGGTGATAGGGATCAGAAGAATCTGTGAAAGGTAGGTTTTATCTTTATAGCAAGGACTGAAGAAATAAATTATACTTGTCAGAGCCAAAGTGGCTTTTTTCTCACAGCTGCTTTTATACAGTAATGCAGCAATGTGTTGAGACCCATGTTGGTACACCACCCCACTTTTGTTAACACTGTCAAAGAGCCATCAGCCCACAGCCTTCTCTGTAACAGGGGCAAGGCTCAGTCCTCCAGGAGATGCCAGTCCTCCTTGCTGGCTGCAGGAGCTGAAGGAGGCAGCCTAGCAACTGACATTGCCTCTTAAGAGCAAACCTCTGGGCTGACTGCCTGAATGACCCTTAAGAAAGGTTTAGGATGACCCAAGTATTGTTCTGAGAAATCCTGTGAGATGGGATGAGGAGGAGAAGGTGCTGGCCACTGATGGTGGTCCATACAGCAGAAGCTGTTCCAGCAGATCAGTCGTTAGTCTTAGCTAATGAGAGCCTGGTACTGGAGTTCTGTTCCCTGAGGATCTCCAGGAGGATTAGAGCAGCAATGTTTGAGGTCTTCCCATGAAACGGTAACCAAAAGCCAGACCTACATGCCACCATGGGTGTCCACTGGCAGTTTAGTTGAGAATGAGGGTGGAAACTAGGATGTGGTGCAGCAACAGACCCTGACTCTCATGGCAGACTGTGCATAAATAGCGGTCATCTCTTCTGTCTTCATCTTGCTTTTATATTCCCTCTCTTTTCCTTATAATCCCTGAATAGAGGGATATACAGGGATAGTCCTTTTGCCAGGCTGGGAATATAAACACATATTTTTATGCATATAAATTCAAGGCTAAGGACTGTGGCCATGAAATTGGAGACAAACAGGACAAACTACCCCAGGTAAAGAGACAGGACCCCACTCAGCTCCTCAGAGCCACTGTTTCCAGAGGGGACTAACTGAGAAGGAAACAGCACATCCCTCCAGCCACCCTTCGGATGCACCCCAGGACCAGCAGCAGCATTGGCCCTCACCCCAGGCTGTCCGGGGCTCTTCTACTTCCAACAGCTGCCCAGCCTTGATGTCCTCAACCCTGCATCGAGGGTTCCCTATATCTGAGAGCATCACCTTCACACTTCAGAGCCTGAGTGTACACGAGGTGTTGAGGATCTCCCTGTGGGAACTGCTAATAACATTAACAGAGAAGAAAGTGGCTCCAAGTGGAAAATAGCAGCAGTAATGCAAGTTGGAGATGGATCAGCCACTGAGGTGATGCAGCTGCACCTCCAGAACTCATCACCCACATTGAGTCCCCAGAGAGCACATCAGGTACAGTGCTGGCTAATTACCAGTGACATCTGCGCTTAACATAGGTCAAGCCCTAGCCCTGCCTTTCTCAAAACAGGCTTAATAATTATTAACTCCAGGCTGGATGAGGAGAAAACAAATGTTAACTAATAACCTTGGTTTCCCAGTATACACAACCCCTTTTTTTTTTCTTTTTATGTTGGCTCTGCTTGACTTTCTATTTGCCTGGGAAAAGCCAATCTGATGCTTTGTCCCCTTCCTGCAGGTTTATATTGAGGGAAGGACAGAAAATCTGGAGTGATGAATCAACGATGCAAAATGAAGTTGGAGATGCGCCTGAGCCAGTGGGTCCGCACCGCGCTGATGGAACCGGGGCTTCTTTCCTTCCCCTTACCTTATGAATTAATTTGCCATCATGTCAGTTCAATTGTAACTAAACCAGCTTCTTTTCTTCCAAATTTTTTTTTATGATGCACTCTGCAGTGCTTTGCTTAGCCTGAGGGTCTCGAATGGCACATAAATGGATATTGCCCTGCAAGCCGCGCTCTGCCGCACAATCGCCATCGTCTCCTAAGTCTTAAAAGCCAGCGTGCCATGTGAATTACAGGCTTTTCTTCTCCATGTGGGGCTCGCAGCTTATAGTCCTAAATTACATTTTGTCAGCCTGTTAACAAAGCAAGATAGAAGACCATTAAAAATAAGCTGTGGTTATGTAAGTGTTCATGAGTGTCTAAATATTAATGTCAGGACTCTGCATAATGGAAGTGCTCTAAATAATCCTTTTTAGCCTTTGTAGTTTAATCTTTATTCATATTTTATCCATTAGTTACCTTTAAATAGCATGGTTCTTTTGATAAGTAAGAGGCTGTGAATAACATTCACTGAAAATCCAACATTCTTGTCTTTCACTGCAGCAGTTGAAAATGACTGTATTCCTGGGGCCGCTTGGTCTTTGGTATTTTAATTGCAAATGCACTACACAACCTGCAGCAGTTTAAACAAAACAAACAAACAAAACAAAAAAAAAAAAGAAAAAGAAAAAGAAAAAGAAAGAAAAGCAAACATCCCAGAGCCCTTCTCCTGCCTCTATCTAGGCAGAGGTATTTGAAATTTCAGCCCACTCACATTATCAGCGCTTAACTCATACCACTTTTATACACGGTGTTATTTACCAGCTTCCAAAGCTTACCAATAAAATGTTTTTTCAGTGATGTCAAGGTGATGAGATAAAATTATAAAAGGCAGGAATTAGAAGCTTTCATGCTGTGCCTAACTAGCTGCCAGTGTCCACAACCAATCTGTTGTGTCAGTGAATTGCCAGGCTTGGCTGGAGGCCCCAGCGGTGGGCACCATGTACACTGGAACATCCAGCTGCAGAAAAGGAGGGTTTCATTTATTTTATAGGCTCTCAATGTGGTACAATCCCCACTAGCCCTCCATTTCTCAATAAATGCAGCAAGAATCTCATTGCTTCAATATTTTGTAAATAACTGACTATATCAGCTGGTAATAAAGTTTTGAAATCTGTTTCCAAAATGCTTGGTAACTTGTTTGTTAATTTAGATTGCACTTAAATAAAAATAGCCATTGAAAAACTGCAATAGGACTTCCAGTGGGAGAAATTATCTCAGTTTAACTCACTCTATCATCATTGCTTAGGGCTGTAGCCTTTCTTGTGTCCCCCCAGTGCCACGGGAATCCCTCACAGCCAGATGCAAAATAGCTGTCATTAAGGAATTCCTCGACACCAGATTTATGGACAAGGATATTTTCTAGGTTGGGACACAGCCTCATGTCTCAAGATCTGGTTGGAAAGCTGTGCCATTGTGGTCGGGTTTCTAAAGAAGTTGTGACAATACTACGTGCTGATGAGAAAGCACTACGCACGTGGTGCCAAATGATTCACGGTGTCACACTGGAGCCTGTTGCAGAAATAGCTACTGGTGGCAGAGAGCATCCCAAACTCTGGGCTACAAAGCAGATCCTACAGTGTGAATCACGTGGGAGTGATTTTCTCTCCTTACTTCCAGCTGCTCAATTGCTTAGAAGGTTGCTAAAAATATGACTGTTGCTTAATATTACCCTTATATGTAGTCCTTCTGCAATATCATCTTGCAAGCTGTATGGGGAAATCCTCCCACCCATGTGACAAAAATATTTGATAACTCTTCAGAACTTAAATTTTCCAGTGGAGGCGTTCACTTTCCCTATTTTCAACATATCCGTCCTAGTTTGGTCAAATGAATGTGATCATTACCTCATCAATGAGGTGAAAAGCAACCCTCAAGCAAAACACACCCAAACCCTCTCTTTTCTCTAGCCCCAAAAATGCTCTGGGGGCTCCTGCAGCGTGGGAAGGGCTCACAAGGAGGACTCACTGCCAGTCTCTGCTTATCCACATCCCCAAAATCCTGCTGGGTGCAGGAGCTACCCAGCCCCTGGTGGGAAGAAGGAACACAGTGTGTTGCTGCCCTCCCCCAGTGTGCTGGGAATCAATATCACCAATTTTTTTTTTTTTTTTAAATATCCATGTGGCTGGCTGCTTCATGTTATGTCATGACTTCTGTCAATGGTAACAACTTTAAATGACAACATAGATTTTCACTCTTATTATCCAAGCTCTCTAGAGCACCCCTGTGTCCTGAATTAAGCAAAAATAATCAGGTATCATTCATGGAGCCTAAATGTTGTTTGAGTTTGACCACTGACATTAAGGAAAGTAATGACAAATGAAAATTCAGGGCACTGATTTTTTCTGCTGAGGATTTCGGGCTCTAACCGAGCAGGGAATCAAGGCAGCATTCAGAGATTTGGTACCATAATGGGTGACACTAAACATTGCTTCAAACTTTGCAGAGGTGTTGCAAATGATATGTTTTTACAGTAAGAGCCCAGGAACTGCTTGTGCACACGGGTATTTGCAGAAGGCTAATATTTTCTCTCTCTGTTTGTGCATCTGCACACACCCCTACACAAACGTGCATGAGCGTGTGCTCACACGTAAGCCTGGTCGGTAAAAGAAATCCACAGTTTTAATGTATTTTTAATGCCCTGGGTTCAGTTTGCTACAAACAGTGGAATTATCTCACTGACATTTTGACAGCTTTTGGACCACTGTCGAGGCCTAGGAAAATCCCATGGAAGTTTGATGAACTGTAGAAGAAATGTGTCTCCGCAGCAGAACGGCATTGTTTTCTGTCTGCTGTCCTGGCCTCTCCTCTTTACAATACTTCAGCCACCTAATCCGGGATCAGAAATGACACCGTGTCACTTAAATTGCCAGTCACACAAAACAAGTCCTGAACAGGGAGCGGCTGAAACAAAAAATACAGTTTGTGCCCAGCCTGTAATCGGCAAATTGTCTGTCCAAGCGACTCGGTGGCCACTTGCAAACAACAAATACGTTTGAAGAAATGGGTGAGGGCTCACAAACTGGCCTGCTAACCACCCTCCAGGAGGGAAGCATTCACAGCTCCCAGCAACAACTACTTTATTGTCATGGAAAAATGGAGTGTGGTACCTAGGAAATACTTCTAGGGGAGTCAGAAGTGAACACTCTGGGTTGCCTAATATTTTGAATTGGGCAAGGTTTTTGTAGTCATCTCCTAGGAGGCTCTGACAGCTAGCTCCATGATGTGCCCCTGCCCTGGGGAGCTGGGCTGTGGCAGAAAGGATGGACAGTCACCACACACTTCAGCACAAAAGGAAAGAAAGCCGAGGAAGGAGGATGCTCACCCCGTGCTTTTAGATCACAGAATCACAGAATTGTAGGGGTTGGAAGGGACCTCAAAAGATCATTGAGTCCAACTCCCCTGCAAAAGCAGGTTCCCTAGGACAGGTTGCACAGGTAGGTGTCCAGATGGGTCTTGAGTATCTCCAGAGAAGGAAATTCCACAACCTCCATGGGCAGCCTGTCCCAGGGCTCTGTCACCCTCACTGTGAAAAAGTACTTCCGCATGTTGGTGCGGAACTTCCTGTGCTCCAACCTGTGACAGGACTTGCCCCTTGTCATGTACCCACAGACCACTGAAAAGAGGCTGGCCATTTCCCCCCGTGTCCCACACTTCAGATATTTATAAACATTGATCAGATCCCCTCTCAGTCTTCTTTTCTCAAGGGTGAACAGCCCCAGTTCTTTCAGCCTTTCCTCACAGGGGAGATGCTCCAGGCCCTGAATCACCATTGTAGCCCTCCTCTGGACTCTCTCCAGGACATCCCTGCCTTTTTTATACCAGGGAGCCCAGAATTGGACACAATACTCCAGGTGGGGCCTGATCAGGGCAGAGTAGAGGGGAAGGATCACCTCCTTTGACCTGCTGGTCACACTCTTCCTGATGCAGCCCAGGGTCCCATTGGCTCTCTTAGCCACCAGTGCACACTGCTGGCTCATGGCCAACCTGTCATCAACCATGACCCCCGGGTCCTTCTCCACAGAGCTCCTCTCCAGCAGGTCATCCCCCGGCCTGGTTATTCCTTCCCAGGTGCAAGACTTTACACTTGCTTTTGTTGAATTTCATTAGGTTTCTCCCTGCCCAGCTTTCCAGCCTGTTCAGGTCCCACTGAATGGCAGTGCAGTGTTCCTGCTGCTGCCCAAGGCTGAGCCCATCAGCAACGGTGGTAGTGTCTTAGGGATAATAAGAGTTATGAAGGTTAAAAAAAATGACACCAGAGAAAGTGGGAAGGTGCCAGAAACTTTGCAGACACCAAGGTCATTGAAGAAGAAGGAGGAGGAGGTGCTCCAGGTGCCAGGGTGGAGATTCCCCAGCAGCCCATGGAGGACCCCATGGTGGAGCAGGTGGGTGCACCAGAAGGAGGCTGTAAGCCCATGGGAAGCCTGTGCTGGAGAAAGCTCCTGGCAGGAACCTTCAGCCACTGGAGACAGTAGCCCATACTGGAGCAGGTTTGCTGAGGGGACTTCTGGCCCGCTGGGGGACCAATGACGGAGCAGTCCATCCCTGAAGTTCTGCACCCCATGGAGGGGACCCATGCTGGGGCAGTTCGTGAAGAACTATGCCCCGTGAGAAGGACTCACATTGATGGAGGACTGTCTTGTGGCAGGGACCCCACACTGGAGCAGGTGAAGTTTGAGGAGTCCTTCCCCTGAGGAGGAAGGAGCGGTAGAGACAACCTGTGATGGGTTCGACCACAACCCCAATTCCCAGTCCCCCTGTGCTGCTGGAGGAGGAAGAAGAGAAACCAGTAGTGAAGTTGAGCCTGGGAAGAAGGGAGACATTAGAGTAGGTGTTTTAAGATTTGGTTTTATTTCTCCTTAACTCTGTGTTGATTGGGTAATAAATTAGATTTTTTTTTCTGAGCTGAGTCTGTTTTGCCTGTGACAGTAATTGGTGAGTGATCTTCACTGTCCTTATTTCCACCCATGAGCCTTTCATTGTATCTTCTCTCTCCTGCCCAGCTGAGGATGGACAGTGACAGAGTCGCTTTTGGGGGCACCTGGCCTCCAGCCAGGGTCAACCCACCACTACTGAGCAGGAAGTTTTGCAGTGAAATGCCAGCAAGAGGAACCAGAGACATTTGCAGGAGGCAGTGAGGGAAGGTGAGGCAGGAGGGGTGCAGGGAGAGGTTCAGGGCTGTGGCCATGCATGTGACAGCTGCTGCCTAAGCAAGGGCTGAGACATCCAGCCTTCTGTGTGGCTCTAACCCCCACCCCAGGACAGGGAAACCACTTCCTTTCTTATTGGCCTGCTAAAAGCATATGTAAAGTGTTGGAGTAGTTAGGTTTTTCACTGACTGCTGTACGGCTGCCAGAAATAGGGTTTAGTTCTCTGCTGGCTTCCAGGCCACGTTAAAAAAATGCAGTGAAAGCGATTGCTGAGCAAAGGCAGAACCAGAGCAAGCCACAGAGAGCTGGGAGACTGTGAAAAATGAATGGCATCCCTGCCCTGCTACCCAGCACGAGTGTGGGCTGCACGGTACCGCTGGATCCTACCAAGTACAATCACTGACCAGGCATTGCATATTTTCCACCTCCCCAACAACAAAAAAACCCACCAACAACAACAAAAAGGAAAGCTATTTTCTGTTTGAAATCCTTGGAAACTCTGCTAGAATAAACTCTCTAATCCTGTTTGAACAAGTGTGATTTTATATTCTTGGTGTTTGCTTTGCGTTGCATTACAAACCCCCATAGTCACTCATTTGGAAAAATGCTTGTGGCTCAAATACATTGAATAGCTAAAAAAATCCCCCTGTTTACTCTCCTGATTGAATTAAAAGCATTTTATTTAAAGTGTTTACAGAATGTTTTAGAAGTGATAGGAATTCACTGCAAAGTCAGAACAGCACTTTTAAGACTTTTTGAAAATCTTTGCTGAGTAATGAGGGTAATTTCATTACGTTAGAGAGACTGTTTCAAAATGCAGGAAATTAGGTCTCTATTCAGAAAAAAAAGAAAATAGGCTGTAGGAAAGAGACACTCAGGCATTAAACACTACAGGACTATAAGCTGCCAGATGTTCCCGTGTGGCGTGCTGAACGTAGTGAAACGTTTTGATTGAGGATTGCAACACGCTGTACAGAGTAATCAAACTGCCCTTGGGCAACGGGATGAAACTCTTCGTACCCCACTGGAATTATCCAGTGCAGCAAGTTCCTGTAATCTCCTGACTCAGTGCATGGAAGTGGCTCACACAACCGACTCAGTGAACACGTTCAGAGTTTGTCGCTTTGGGTCTTCATCAGCCTGTGCATGTGCCTGGCGAGAGGTACCGGTGCTGGACAAACGCTCTGCGTTGGGAGTCTTGTTTATGTGACACCATGAGCATGCCTTAAGTTTGCCTTCTGTACCTGCCCTGCCTGTGTTGCAGGAGGCATTTAAAATTAAAATTGCAGGTTATGGGAAACTGCAGCGGAAAGTCATCAGCTGGTAGCAACCATAGAGCCAGGTTGCACAGGTAATTCTCGGGCACAGCAGGTCTGATGGCTCTGGATGCCTATTCCAGCTTGCTTAATCATCAGAAGGAACTTTGGGGACATTGCTGGGGTTAAGCATTCACTCCTTTTTTTTTAAGGAATGCCATGGGATTGATCTCTGACCTCGAGGATGACACAGAGGTGACCTACACTTCTGACCTTCCTTCCTGCTGCTCCAACCATCACCCAGCTGGGTCCTTTGGAGGAAGAGAGGTCAAGTAGCAGATCTACTGATTCAAGCCAGTGCTTTCCCTCAGTGCTGCCTGAGACCCCCAGCAGTCTGGCAAGGATGTATTGTCAGAGGAGCAACAGGAGGATTTTTATGCAATGGGCAGAGCTGGAGAAGATACCCCTGCACCTTGCCCACTGTGGTTTTGGCTCCATTTCCAGCTAGGATAAATAACAGGGCATCTGGGGAACGTCCAACAGGAGACGTGTGGTGGTTCCAGATGCCCTCTTGAAGACATTCAGCGTCTGCTGTTGGCACTAGGGAGTGAGCGAGGACTATCTGAGGGGAAAACCACTGAGAAACATCACTAAAATAAGTCATTCTTCCCTGGAATATCTGTGGTCACAGGCTCCCTGGGTGTCCTTTGAATCCTTTTTGCTGGCACCCATTTCCACGGGAAGCTAAACCTTTCTGTGTCCCAAGGTGTGCAGATTTCATGAACCTCTGTAGGAAAAACTCCAGTTTCCCTTAAGTCAGTGTGCCATCACTTGGACCTTCCCCATGTCCACTGTGGTGTGAGCAAGCATTTCTGGCTCCCAGTGGTGCTCACCTACTCTTTCTAATCTCAGTTTCTACCTTTTTATTTCTCACTTTTGGGAAACTTACTGTGAAGCTAATACAGATGTGAACTTCCACCCACTAGGTCATAACTCTGATGAAAATCCCCCACACCATTTATATGTCCCGAGAGTTTTTCTTTAAGCACTCTAATGTTGCCTGCAGCACATTTGGGATCAATCTCAGATTTCCATTAAAAAAGCACAGTCTCCATCTAGTATATTGTCATTACTTGGTACACCTTTCTAATACTCTTGAAAGGGCAGATCCAGACCGTAAATATGTAATTTTTGAAGCACAGGATGTAGAACACCCTTCAATAGTTTCACCAGGGAATTGTAATATGGTGGGGTTATTTTTCTTTATTCCTTTTTGTTGCTGTTGTGACCACAAACCCCAGCAAACTCTTGTGGGAGGTGCACAGGCTGGGAGGACACACGAGAAAAGCAGGCTGGCAGAGAAGGCAGGAGGTCCAACCTTCATATTATGCTGCATCACTGATGCCTGGGCATCAAAAGAACAGCAAAATGCATTTTACCACAAGAATTTAGGAACATGAGTGTAGCTGCATGTTGCTCTTGCAGAGAGCTGGGAGTGTGGGATGATGCTGTCAGATGTTGCTGTGAAGGAAAGCATAATCATGTGTATTCATGGAGTTCATCTGTCCTCTCCTGCTGTTGACATCAACCATTCAGCAGAGATACAAATTCAGAATTAGACAGAATCTGGAATATTGTGTGCAGTTCTGGGCTCCCCAGTTCAAGCAGGACAAGGAGATACTGGAGAGGGTACAAAAAAGGACTATGAAGATGATGAGGGGACTAGAGCATCTTTCTTATGAAGAAAGGCTGAGGGACTTGGGACTTTTTAGCCTAGAGAAGAGAAGACTGAGGGGGTATCTTATTAAAGCTTATAAATACTTGTGGGGTGGGTGGCAGGAGGATGGGGTCAGTCTTTTTTCATTGATGCCCAGTGACAGGACAAGAGGCAATGGGTAGGAATCTGAATATAGGAAGTTCCACCTAAATATGAGGCAGAATGTCTTTACTGTCAGGGTGGCAGAGCACTGAGACAGGCTGCCCAGAGAAATTGTGTGTGGAGTCTCCATCTCTGGAGTTATTCAAGACCCGTCTGGATGTGATCCTGTGCAGCCTACTCGAGGTGATCCTGCTCTGGCAGGGGGGTTGAACGACATGATTTCCAGAGGTTCCTTCCAACCCTGACTGTTATGTGATTCTATGACCCATCATAGCCTGTAGCAGAGAAGGATTCCCTGTGGGGCTTGCCTGGCCATTGCATGTTGAGTCAGATTCTCAGCCAGCTACAGGTGCAGGATCCAAGTCCATCTTGGTCTCTCTCCTTTCCTGTAGCCTAAACCCAACATTGATCCCAGCAGCAGCTCATTCTGCGAGAAACCCTTCAGCTGCCAGTATTTGAGGGGCTTGAAATCAGGCTAAATGTGCTCATTTGGCCCTGTCTTCTCCAGGCAGAATTGGCTACAGGGGTTGGAGTCATGCCATGCTGCTGCTGAACGACATGATGTTAAAGACTTGGCACTTTATGAAGCCCTTTGAAGGAACTGGTTATACAGTGGTCCTCAGGCACAGAGTGGTATGTGCACAGCTTCTTACTGATGTGATGCTGGAACACCACGAGACAGCAAATTGAATTTAGCCTCTTAAAAGCATTTCTTTATATTTGCTTTAGTAACAGATGAGAATAAGGGCCTAAGAGCCTGGGAGACTGTAATCCTTTTAGACACCCATGATCCCAAGCAGAGTGAGAGGTGAATCTCTGAATGTCATGTAGAAGACATACATGACTTGTAACTGTGTCCCCATCATGGGAATCACGTGGAATCCTGTTGCCTCTGAAGGAGGCAAGTGTATGACAGCTCAGAGCTGTTTTCTCTCCTGGCTTTTGGGTACTACTGGGTTAAGAACAGGAGTCAAGGAAAGCCAGGAACTAAGCTGGCATGAAAATTAACTTTCTACATATCTGTGAAAAGCTGTCTATTTTTTTACAAAAATTTCTGTGAGAAGCAAGTGAGATTTTGCAAAGTCCACACCTTGACCATGGAGACTTGAAGACAGTGCTCTACGCTGCTGAAAAAGTATCAAATGCTTCAGCAACAGGCTTATCAAAACGCTTAAGTGAACATCTCCTAATGTAAAATGGAGCTAGTATCCTTGATAGTGCGGTTTCTTACCGAGTTAAATAATAACATAGGGGTTTTGAAGCAAATCAATTCCCAGAGCCTACTGCTGTCACTGTGCTTTTTCATCTCAGGAAATTCTAGGGACTATAACTGGTGAAGATTTATTTCATTGTGTACTTCTGAAGGAAAATCCATGTTAGAAAACAAGGGCTGGAGCTGTGGCAGATGGTGCTTTTTCTGGAGAAGAAATTAGTGTTTAATAAAGATTGTAATAGTGTGAACCAGATGTTCATTTCACATTTTATCTTTGAAAAGATTTGGGAGGATGCCAGATAGATACATATGTGCATCACAGATCTTGAAAAAATACACAACTGGATCCCCAGGGGCCCATTAAGGAAGGAGTAACTTTTTGTGAGCCGTCAAACTCAACTGAAAAAGCAAGGTCTGCTTAAGCTGTGACCAGATATCTCCTAGGAACTCCCTTTCCCCATCCATGTGGACACAGCAGTGCTGCAGAAGGGGAGCAGTAGCCCGGTTTTCCGAGGAAAATGGTGACCCTGGTTTTATCAGGTATTTTGGAAAACAGGTCTACTAAGTAAGGAAAGCTGGAAATGAAATGCGACTCTGATCAGGTTCTGTCTAGCCCTCCACTGGGATGCAGGGGTGAGTCCGTAGCTATATAGGACAACATTTTCAAGTGCTCTAGGTACTGGGATTTGTGGCAAAGCATGGCTATTTTTACTGTGCCTGAATTGCTCCTGCTATTTGATAGCTTCCCAGTCTTCAGTGACTGGGTTAGGGCTGTTCTCTTCTCCAAGTAACAAGTGATAGGACAGGAGGAAATGCCCTCAGGTTGTGCCAGGGGTGGTTTAGATTAGATATTAGGAAGATTTTTTTCACCACAAGGGTTGTCAACCACTGGAAGAGGCTGCCTGGGGAAGTGGTGGAGTCACCATCTCTGCACGTATTTAAAAGATGCGTAGATGCGGTGCTCAGGGACATGGTTTAGCAGTTGGATATGGCAGTGCTAGGTTAATGGTTGGTCCTGATGATCTTTTCCAACCAAAACAATTTTCTTATTTATTATCAGCTCCTGTTATAACTGTGAAAGCTGCAAGTTCCACGTGTATCTGTGAAAGGTGAGGTAAATCGATGACCCGCAAGGTGGATATTTAACGTCATCTCTGTGTGTGTACAAGTGTCTATCCATCTGGGAAAAATACAATTAAAAATGCAGGTGGCAAATATTTCAGCTGCAGCATCAGTGGTCCCCACAGCACTGAGAGCAGCATCCTGGGAGCAGGCAGCACCAAAAGAGAGGCATCAGCACATGCTCTGAAGCAGAGTAACTCCTTGGTTGGGCTGCAGACCTGGTTCCTGTCTCCTCGTAGGGTGGGGATAATTCAGATGTGCCACAGCCATTTTTGCTGGTAGAGCTCAAGGTGTGCTATCTGAGGAACTTTGCAGTATGTTTTTTCTAAACACAAAGCCTGTATTAATTAATAGGATTTTAATTAAGAGGATGAGCTACATTGTGCACACTTAAATTGCTTTATTACTGATTTACATCAATTTCTTCATTATTAGTCAGTTGTAAATCAATGTAATATGTCCGCAGAGAGGACCTGGCTGGTACAAAATGCAAGACTGAGTCACCGGCTTCTTGTACTTACATTCCAGTTCAAGGTTTCCTTGTAGTGGGGCCAGACACTATCCTGTAAACAACATGCTTATCTTTTCCAGCTTACTGTTTTCTTTTGGCTCAGCTACAAACCTGAACTACTGTCATGCAGTTGTGGAGGAAACACTTTAGCTTTAAACTCTCCCACCAGAGTTCATGCTGAATTGCCTCACCTTGCAATTACAGCAGGTGAGGAGTACACGTAGAAGACTATTGACATCTGCGGGAGCTCAGCTGATGCAAGGTTAGTTATTCAACTCAGTTGTCTGCTGGAACCTTTGAAATAAAATACAGGTTATTCTCACTGATAGCATCTTTTGTACATGCAAAGGCACAGGAGAACTCATTAAGAGCTTTATTCTTTGAAATTCTTAGGAGTCACACCAAAACCTCATGCCTGCTAAAAGCATCCTTCCAGAGTTGGGATTTAATGAATCCAAGATGTTGTTCCTTAGAGAATAGAAGGAAGAGAAAGAAAAAAAAAATCACGAGTGTCATCATCTAACATTAGTGAAGAATTTGGAAGGGAAATAAAGATTTTTTTTTTCAATGTGAGGATATTTACAAGGTTTTCCAGCTTTCCTGTCCTACTACAGAAGCATTGCAGCTTGAACTGTCAAGCCAGTCCTACTTCTGTGAAGAATTTTCTAAGAGTAAAAGCAGCTGCAGCCTCTGAAGTGAGGTTCATTTTTAAGAGAGAGCACCGATATTCAGGACCCTCCTGCACAGCTCAGGAGCACAAGCTCATTGCTGACCAAGACACGGCTAGCATTACGTCTGGAAAACTGCAGTGTCATCTACCTAAACCACTGTATTTATCTCCAAGGCTTAGAAAGGATAATGTAATTCTCCTTCTTTGTGCCCATTGCTAACCCTTAACACAGGAAAATCATGCCAATTTAAACCAAATGTTCAGAACTGTAGAGACATCCTTCTCTGTTTGTTCTTGGCAGTTGTGGTTGTCCATTATCTGTGATCTTCATTCATGCAACACCTAAAGAGAGAACCTTGCGGGACAGAAACAACAGTTTTCCTTGTGCCTAAAGAGCTGTTGTAGCGTTTTGGGCAATGTCTTAGCAGATAATTTGAATAATATGTGTGTTTATGAATTTCTTGCCCATAGAAGACCTCTTCTACGCCTTCGTACCAGGTTCTGTCCTGAAGCACTCCAGTACTGTCCACTGTCCGGTTGCACATTATTACACTGGAAGGCCAGCTCCTGCCAGCCAGCGTGCAGAGGAAGTCATTCACAGAGCAATCCTGATGGCACTCACGTGGGAATACTCAGGGGACTTCTGTTACTCATATGTGTTGCCATTAAGAAAACTGAGACTTTATGATCATGTTTATGACTGTGACTATTGCCACAAATAAAGAAAGGGGAAGGAAGAAAGCACCCACTGCCTTTGCAAAGGTGCAGGAGATAATTCCCACTCCAATGCGTGTTACTCTTTTCTCCCCATTGCTTGTACCCTTCTCCCTCCCTCCCTCCCATCCTCCTATTTCCTTCCGCCACTACAAAGCCCTTCAAAGATCAAAGTCATCATTGACCATGAGTTTGCACAATGTTTCTGCTTCGACGCTGGCTGGGAGCCAGCTGGCATGTGTTAAAAACCATCATCAGAATCTGTTTAATTACTGTTCCCAATGCAGTATTTTAACAAAACACTGGAACGGACACAGTTCCAGCAAGCTGATGCCCAATGATGGGACACTGCAGCAGCACAGCCATGACTTTGATGTTGGCTGTTTTATTTCATTTTTATTTTGTGCTATTAATCCACTTTGACCCGCTCTGAAAAGATGCCTTTGCAAACACAGTAAAAGGAGATCTCTAAGATTTTCCCAAATTTAGTATAAATTTAACACTAAAAGAGGTCCCATGTGCATTTGGATTCAAAATGTATCTCTCACAAAAAAAGGACGCTCTTTCAGCTAGAGCTGCCCTGGTCTGTGACCTGTTGCTGGATGAGACCACTCTCCTGTCCAGCCTTGGAGCTGAGGGTTAGCATGATGGATGGCTCCTCCAGGCAGTGCATCTGTTAAATGAAACCCATTGTGGCTCCTTCTAAGCCTTTTTCTGACCTTTGATACATGTCTTGACTCCTGGTCCTTCCCAGAACCA
Source organism: Zapornia atra (assembly GCA_013400835.1). Lineage (NCBI taxonomy): Eukaryota > Metazoa > Chordata > Aves > Gruiformes > Rallidae > Zapornia > Zapornia atra. The sequence continues at coordinate 197,343 of VZTU01025291.1, read as the reverse complement.
CCGTGTGGTTTCTCTGGCTCACATCTTCTCCAGGTTCTACCCCAACAGTGACCACATGTTTTTGCTGCCTCCGTGGGATTACACACAGCATGGGCAGGTCAAGCATGCCCCAGGTAGCCACTGGCTACCTGCATTGAAAGGCCTCATGCTGTACATCTCTCTAGCCAATGGCGCACACTTCCCTGACACCCATGCTCTCAAACACCTGCAGCCAGACAGCCCAGGGATGTACCACCCTGGTGAGCAATGCAGTTGGGCACAGGGGTGCTCACACCTACTGCTGCCATTGCAACAGGACAACCAAAACCTCTACTGTCCTCAAACCGTGCCACTGGACACCCTCCTGGTCACTCCCCATCTTGTGTCTAAGACTCTGCACCTCTGGTGATTCTGCCCACACACCTCTGCGGTCATACTCACTCGATCAGACTTGATCTCCTTGGCTGGAGGAGGAGACCGAAAAAATCTGTGGGTGTATCATCTGTACTGTTGCCCAGAGTTATACCACAGGATCAACAGCCACAGCACTCCAACCAAGTGTAGCTGAACTGTGAGAATGCAAAGACTACATGGGGCAGCAAAAGTCCAAACTATCTGGTAGCAGAGCGTCCAGCCCAGCGTGCAAGGGAAAGTGACAGACTGGCCCTGCCACTCAAGCTGGAAATGACATCTGTGAGGCTGCAGCACTGTCCACTGAGAGACACTACTGGGACAGTGTCTGGCCGATGCACAAGTTGTCCCTGTTTTGAGGAGTGAGACTGTGTTGTGATGACCACTTTGACTACAGCTAGGTACTAACCTATCTTCTTAGCTCGCAGGAATCTGAACAGCAGGTGCCCACAATTGCATGGAGATGACAAGTCCTGCGGCCGAGGACGTTGCTGTCCTGGCAGACGCGTCCTCCCATGAGCCAGGGAACCACTCCTGCCACTCTGCAGTGGATGGCCTCTTTGGCAGCTCAAGGGACTGTGAATAATCCTTTTGAGCTCCTGCCACCAGTCCCAAAGTGTGATCAGTGCACAATGACGCCAATGACATAGTCTGAACCTTCCTCTGACAAGAAATAGCCAAGTTGTAGGGGACATTCAAAAGGACTCTCCCCTTCACACAGATCCTGTGACAGGAATGCAGTCACGCCGTCAGATCACAAGGACAGTGTGGCACACAGGCCACGTGTTAGGGATGTGTTGTCCTGGCATACCCACCTTGCCCCTCGCTGTTGTGACCTGTGGATCTTCTTGCCCTGCTTCCCACATTCCATCACACAGACAGATGTGGACCTCAGCTCTGAGAAGCCTGACTCTCCATGTCTTGCCACAGAGGTTTTGTTCATGCACAAAGCTAAAGGCATGTGGGGTAATTATTCATCCTGCTCATCACTGCTAAAGCCTGGGGCAAAAATGTGCCTTCAAGATCTCCAGGTTGCTGGACCAGGAGCCTCAGCATTGAGGGTCTCCCAGCTGAACATGACATGGGCAGTGGCTGGGGCACACAGCACTGTGACGTGATATTGTTTTCACTCCTCACTGATAACCCCTCTCCTGTTTCTTGTATTTTCATGAACTTCATCATATTGTCCTTGGAGAGGTCAAATGAGAATTGTACCATAGATTTTATCATACCCCTGGGGCTGGGATTTCCTCCAGTGAGACTTCTAGCACTTTAACGGGATGTTCAGCTAGAGAGAACTCACATGATGCTGCCGGACTGGTGTTTAGCTTTTCTGCTTCCAAGCCTGGCTTGAGCTAAGACGAGAGCTGGGAGTGGAGGGGAGGAAGGGGAGACAGGCTGGGCAGGAAACAGAGTCCAGTGAACTCTTACAAACCTTAAACAACTGCAGTTGGCTGGGATTCAGTGTGTGAGATGGACCACGGTTCAGGGTGATTTATTTTATCTGGAATTGTTTCACATCTCTGGATGTAATGTGTGGGGTTGGCTCCCCCTCCAAAAGAAAGTAGGCCTTCCGAAGAAGGCTTTCAAAACGATCACCCATTTATCATCTATGGTGCAGCATTCGCCTTTTCTGCGTTCACAAATTTGGAACTAATTCCCTGTACAACATAGCATTTAATGAGTTTGTCTCCTGAGTTCTGCAAAGCATTTAAAATCCTTTTGATGGCATTTTCTCCTTAGTAATTAATGTCTTATCAGTGAGTTTTGCAGAGAACAATGGCCTGATTCTCCTCCGATGCCATTTTACATCTCCATAGCTTCACTGACTGCAAATGAGTTACTCCTGCTTTGCATAGTGTGAGAGGAGAATTAAGACCTTAAGCCTACCACTATTTAATCACATGCTTTGAACTCATTTTCCCTCATTCAGAATTTGTCCTTTGCTTGCAGCCCTGCATAATTCCCATTTTACTATCATTAGGAAGCCGGTCATTATCGAGAACGCGTGTACTCCCCTTTGATTTCAGAAACCCCAAATGCAGGATGATCCAGCCAGGGAAAGCCCCACACATGTCGTACGGTGGTAGGTGGTGGCTCTTCTCCTCACATGGGTGTCAGACTTCCCTTGGGGACTGCTCTACAAGCGCTGAGGGACACTGGTCATTATTTCATTTCACCCCTAATAAGCAGCTTCTTCTCCAGACGTGATGAGTTTGCAATTACACTCAAAAAAAAAAAAACGGAAAAAAAAAGTAAAGCCTGTAACATGAAAATGAAGCTTTTTCTCTGGCATGAAAAGTCCAGCTGCATTTGCTCTTAGGAACAGTCAGACCACAGACTCGCCTTGTACTGCAGACTAATTTGTTTTGATGCTCACAGGATGTATATCCTGAGATTGAAATAAATATGCTGAAACATGTGCAACCTGGACACATCTTTATTTTCTTCTTTTGACTCCAGATACAGTTCCATCCAGAGAAGGTAAAACCAACACCGACAGAAACGCAAAAAACCCAAATAGCTGTGATAAGGCTTGACACAGACCGATGCTCACTCGCTGTTGGAATATATGTTTATTTTAAGCACATTTTTATATAAAGTATGAGCAGATACTGTTTTAAAGTACTTTCATCAATTGCATAAAATCTGGACTAACTTCAGCATGCTCTGTATAGTATATGAGCAAGTCCTGCAGTATCTGTTTGCTCACATAAATTAGGAGGTGGTAAGTGGCGTCAGTTAATCCCAGAGATTCCTTCATGTGTGCAAGCACTACTCTAAGAATACAGATTTCCAGGGCTAGGCAACAGAAATCAGTTAACCCAAGTGTGACCACCTTGTGCATTATATTTGAAGAGTAGCTTTAGGAAACCCTTTGCTACAAAAAATATTTTAGCTACAAAGCAAAGTGCTCAAAGTTGAGAAATATCAGAATTAAGGTTGTCCTTGCAGCTAGTGCTTTATGATACCATCTTTAATTACAGTCGTCTTTGTCATTGTCTCCATAGCTTTCAACTGCAAAAAAAAAAAAGCTGCATGGATCTTACTGACAACATTATCTCTCACTACACAGCCTATTATTTATGCTGATAGGCCAATGCGGAGTGTTGGGGCACGCATACATCTTTCCATCGCGTTTTGCTGACGGCAGAGGAACGCAACGCCTGATGTCCGGCAGTGGCAATTTTGAGGTCTGGAGGAGAACACAGTTGCCTGACAATGGGCAGTTACCATCTTGTCCTCGGCAGGACCATCTCTCTGCCCTTCTCCTGCCACCCCAGGCACTGCATCGTGCTGCTCTCCTCCCTCACTGCCCCCTGGGGGTATATCACGTACAGTGGGTCTGAAGCCTTGGCACTTGCCCCTCTGCCAATGTCTTCCTCTGCCCTCTTTCTCGTCTTTCTCCCGTCACACTGCTTCCTCTCCATATCCCCCACTCTTCCTCCTCACTTTCCAACTCTTACAACCACTGCCCCTCTCTTTATTCCTCCATGAGTAAATCAAATTCCCTCCTCTTCCCCCTCGCTGCGCAGGCACACACAGCAGGCCTTGTCTCGCAAGTGCCGAGAGGAAATCTACAGCCAGCCCTTTTATTTGGAGACCAACCACAGAGACATTTCTGTGGCTTTGAGCTGGAACATGCCCGGCCTAGATGGGATTTTTAGATGTCAGATTTTAGCAAGTCTCTACCGAGCATGTAAAAACTGCAAAGACAGACATGGTCCAAATTTGGGAATAATTTCCCAAATGTGTTGAAAAGCAAATTTCTGGTGTTCAGTTGGCTCCTTTTGCCAAATTTTTGCTCTTTGCTTCCATGCATGGAGGTAAAACATCTCCTCAGAACAACGTTTGAAGGAATTTGGCTTACCGTAGACAAAATAACATACTTTCTCCTAACCTTGCTCTTGGATACAGATGCACCATTCTTGATAAAACTTGCAAAACAAAAATTAAATGAAACAAATAAAGTCAGCCGGAGGCTGATACCCAGCGTAGGAAATTTCAGCTTGATGCATTAAACTTTGGCAAATGTATAAGCAACTGACAACAAGATATAATAATGAAAAAGTGCTGGGCAATCTCTGCACCTATAATTCATAACTCCTACACGTTTTAAGATAATGGAAATTACTCATGTTCATCAGGAATTGAATAGATGCCTCTGTTATTACTTGTATTATTCAGTTAGCAACTGCAGCCAAATGTATGTCTAACTGTCTTTCATTAACTTCAGCAGTATACCTGGCAGAATTAAAATCTATTTCAATTCAACCCTTCCGTATTTCTCTCCTGATGTACCGCATACAAACCTTAACCACGATATCATCTTTTAGGATAATAAACTAAATCAACAATGCATTTCATTTGCAGGGATCGTCACGTATGAGACGCTTCCAGGTATGCAAATATCTCAGGCAAATATTGAGCCGTGGCTCTAAATGAAACTTCCAGAGATAAAGAATTATCTTTTGTATTTTAAAGGTACAGTTTGTCCTAATAAAAAAAAAGAAAAAAGAAAAAAGAAAAGAGAAAAAAGACAGGGCAATGGCCTTGGTAAGAATGCCAGCACAGGACATTTTACCCTGTTCGGGAGGCCAGCAAGAAGTGACATCGAATTTCTTATGGCAGCGAACATCCAGAGGCAAAGCTGGGAATATAGCATTTTTCCAGCCAAGTTTCATAGTTTTTTGGTGGCCCTTGCTGTCAGGGCCACCATTGTGTCATTTGCCTTGCTTTTGGTGCTTGGTAGGCTTCTCTCCTGGAAAAGAGACCTCCAAATCAGCAAGGCACTCGAGGCATGTGTTTTACATTTAAATGTAAAATGATGAACTCCTTAAGGACATGATCTAGAGGTGGACTAGTCAGGGTTAGGCTATGGTTGAACTCAACGATCTAAAGGGTCTCTTCCAACCTAGGTGATTCTATGAAAAGTTTCAGTGACTTCCTGAATGGGAGGGATCGAGACCTGTTGGAGGAGTGCTGCCAAAGCCAGGCTATAATGCCAGCTGCAAGGCAGTCTTTGGATCTGGATGAATGACTGGCTGAGATGTCCCCGTTCAGGTGGGGTTCACGACTTTCTGAAAGCAACTTCTCTGGAAAGCCAGCCTTTCCCAGAGAGTGGGACATTACTCCAGATCTCTCTCTACCTACACCATCCCCCTCTGCACCCATCGCTGGAGCAATGTTCCTCGTTTATCTCCGCATGCCTTTGCACTGATACTCAACTCCTTTTCTTCCACAGCAGCACACGTGAACCAGCTCCATTTCCAGGCTGCTCCTGCCTGCTCCACCCTGCCCACCACTTCTTAGGAGACTGCTGCTTGTGCTCTGCCTGTAGCGCCAGCTTTTTATTTTCTTCCAGGCTGCTCCTCACCCAGGGGAGGAACTGGTGGTTTTCACCGCCCTTCTTCAGCTCCCTCCTTACAACTACTCTTTTCCATGGAAAATGAACAAAAAACTGTCATTTGCTGCAAGTTTTCTGCTGTCAGCTGTTACCCAGCTAAGGTGCAGGCCAAGCTCAGGCTTTCTGTTGAATTTGTGGAAGGCCCAGCATTATAAACCACATCATAAACCACATACAGTCCAGTGGCATGGTCCCGGCAGTGCCTTAGCAGACACAAGTGATGGTTGCTTAATGGTGCCCTTAGCTCCTGCCGTGCTGTTATTTCAGCTACTGCCAAGCATCTGGTACTGTGCAGACGTATTTTGTATTTCATATCTAACTAAAATGCACAAATAGATGGAATTAGAAGATAAATAAACTGCACAAGTCAATGATTCAGAAGCTGCATAGGAGAAGAAGCTTTTGAATGAAAAACAAGAATGAACAGGGGTAATTTTGGGGATACTTAGAAGAGGTACCCTTGGAACAAGAGCCTGTGGAAGAAGGATGTGTGCTCATATAATTAGACTGTTTAGAACTGATGCACAAAAGAATCATTCAGTGTCACGGCAGCAAAAATTGGTCTCATGAGGAACAGCCCCATCTTACCATGTTCCTGAATTCCAACTCTAATACAGAAATGAATGCAACTGCACGTGAGACATTTTCTATAGAAAAGATGGGTAGTTTTATTGGTGTTAAATTAGAAGCATAAAATTTGGGAGGTTAGGGATGTAGTAATAAATCTCACTCTGAACTGTCCTACCGACATATTTTAGTAAGCTTATTTCAGATCATTGCCAGCATGGGTTCAAGCAGATTGAATATCACCTGCTTTCATCCTCCTCACAGGTTCTTCTCTTCTTCTAGCAAGCTGTTTGGGAAAATTTGCTGCCTCTTATGACCATTGATATGCGATGCCAAAGCTATCCCATCCTGGGCACAAATACAGGCACCGATCATTCATATGGCAAACGTCAGCTCCTGCTGACGTCACCTCATCACCCTCTTGACTGCAGCGGGAGTGATGCTCAGGGTTTTGCTGCATTCGCTGGTGCTTTGGGCCAAGCATTGGCAATCAATTATTGGCCAAATCTTAATGGAGAAACTGCATGATTGCGAACTTTCCTCCCCATGTAGATCTCTTACTTGAGCCCTGCAGTTTCTGCAAGACACCTGGAGGACCTGGCCATGCAAAGATAACAACTTGAGGAGTTTTTGGCAACTTGTTGAGCACAGTTATCCTTCACTGGGCTCTGGCAGCCATAGGCTGGAAATCTTTTCCCCCAGGATTTCCAAACTCCCTTTTTGCAAAGCTCCCATCTTTTTCTAATCGTGACTCTTCCCTAAAATGCCAGTAACTCCATGGCACACCCTCCTAAAAGGGTCCTCCTGTGCTCTGTGGTTCTCCTAGCTTTAGAGATACTTGTGTGTGTGAAGCCCCTTTGTGCTTTTGCCAGCCAGTGCAAGTGAGACAGTGCCAGGAGCAGAAGATACAAATCCAGGAGTTTTTTCCCCCTAGGAGAGATACAGATCTGAATTTTCAAATTTGGCAGACATTCGGGTTATAGCTGGGGATTTTCTGTAGTTGGTAACCACACTGAATGTGCGACAAGTGAAGTCCTCTCACATCCTTCCAGCATATAACACATTTTGTATAAAAACAGCCTTTGGTGAAGTTTGTCCCTTAATCCCATTTTAACCCCACTCCAGCTTGGTATGACTTGTTGTCAGGGTTGTGATCAGGTGGCAGGTGCCCATCAGAGGGCTGGGGGGACTCAGGGTGGCACAAAGGCAGCACGGTGATTGCTGCCTGATGCTGTGCATCAGAAGCTGCCTGGCCTGCAGCTTTCCCTTGGCAGCTCTGTCTCATTGTCTGGCTCCGATTAACCTCACTGCAGTTCTTATTGCATAATTCCTTTGGGTTAAAAACACTTGTTTTCAGCTTCATGCTGGGCCTCACGCTTGCCTCTGTCCCTAAAAAAGCAGGGTGACAAGAGGAGCAGGTGCTGAAACACTTGGTTGTGATAAGGTAGCGCAGCCATTCTCTGTGGGACCATGCCTGGAAATGCCCATGCCGCAGTTCGGTGCTCCCAGCTGGAGGGCTCAGGAGTGCAGGGGGCAGCAACTGAGTCCCAAGACAGCCTTCTGTTATTTCTGTGACCTAAAAGGGTTATTTCTTTTCTCTTATTTCCTCCTCATGGTCATTTCTAACTTTCCAAATCACCCGTCTGGCTCCTGGTCTTCAGTTTTGCTCCTTCTGGTGTTGTGCTTGGCATCAGAGACGGCTCCTGCACAGGTTTAAGGATGTGTGTAGGCAGTTGGGGGTTTGGAGGATCCGAGCCTGGAGTCCTTCATGGGCACTGCCTGTATGGATATGCAAGGGCCATGAGAGGCCCATTAGCTGCTATTGTCTTTGCTTTGTCTTCTTTTGAGGAAGGTCTCCCCTTCACTGGTGGCAGATGATATTTTGATGTTTGATAGATTCTACCAAGTACATAAATCCCTGATAAATGCGGATTGTAACATAAAAGGTGAGCTTGGTTTATTTATTAAAGACGCGCCTGAGAGGTCTGAAAGCTAAAAAAAAAAAAGCCTATTGTAGTAAATCACCTGCCCCTTGGTGTCTGACAACCCTTAGGGTGCTTCCTGAACTCAGCTTCTCTGTCTTCACATTTGCTCTTTTATGTTGTTTGGTTTTAATGTGGTGTTGTGTTTTCCTGCTGGTTAGGATCCTGCAGCATGAGGAATGCCGTTTCTGGTTTTCGCTTTGACTTGGGGTAAGATGCAACCTCTTTTTCTCTCACATCCCTATAGATGGAGGTGTCTGTAAGACCTGATGGGATGTCCTACACATTTAGACTACCCAGAGTTTTCTTCCCATTGCTTCACGGCACTTCACTCCCCCACATGAAACACCTGAAATTGTTGCTTGTCCCTTAATCCCATTGCAATCCTGCTGCCAACCAAGGAAGAAGATACACATAATGGGGTCCTAAGTATTTGCAACATACTTTGAAGGAAAAGGATTATATTAAACAATCTGTTTAATATAAGGAATATATGAAACGATCTGTGCACCCTTGAGGAGCAGACCTTTGAAAACCTGGTAATATTTCAACAGGGGAAAGAGCTTAAAAATCAATGACATGGGGTGTCCGGAGGGCAGATCTAGAAATAGCCAGTGTGGTAACTGTTGAGAGGGATCACGTTCCTGGGCCTGGGTTGCACGGAGTGAGAGTGCTCCAGGCATGGCCAACTATCCTTCTGCAGACAAGGGTGCTGCCGCTTCCCAGCAGAGAGCCAGCTGCTGCACCCATGCTGCACAGGGGTCTCCAGGGGTGCGTGGCTGCCTGGGAGAGGTCGGGAAGGTGGTGAGTGGGGTGAAGGATCGCTTCTGCTGAATTAACTTTATTTTCTTACATGGCATTCCTGTTTTGATGGGAAGGCAACCAGAGTGGGAAACGAAGGCAGGTTGGGATCTCACCCAAAGCGTGCTGCAGAGGGCAAGGTATTCAAAAACATCTGCCCAAGAAAACATCTGCCTGGGGAATCTCCCAGGCCTCTGCTTGCCCCGTCTGGTGCTGGGGTCCTCTAAGAGGGATAGGTTTTGCTAAAACAAAAGAGGCCGCCATGGGCCCTGTGACCATTTGATTCAGGCTATAAAAAGCTGCCTTGCAGCCACCTGAATCAAATCACAAGTGGTAGTTTGCAAGCCAGGCAGATGTATTTTGCTTTCCTTGTTATTGCTGTTTTCCCATGTCCAATGACTGATGTAATATATGGACACATTCGGCGGTGGAAACCTACTGGCATAGGCAAGCGCATCGGGCTGAGGCTCCTAAGCTCTGCAATACCACCATTTTCCCCAGTTAAGAAATACATGGGACTAGTCATAGCAAGACTTCTTGTTCTGGCATCTGGAGCACACGTTCTTGGGGATGCCAATTCCTGCAATATTTATTTTGAAGATAGAGTTCCTGGATCCATGTATCTAAGTGCAAATCACAGCCGGGCTCTTGCCTGCCGTTCCCTCCCCCCTACAAGTTTCTAGTCTTCTTTTTGAGGGAGAAAAGTCTGAAAAATGGAATCGTGGGGCAGAAAGGCAAGCGAGGATCCAAGCCGGGCTGGCATTATGGGATATCCCCCTTCCCCGTGATTTTTTTAACTCTCCGCGGTCCTTTTTTCCCTCGACACTTGCTGCTGCCACCCCGGCTAAGACGGGAGGGTGGCGCGGAGCGGTGATGCGGAGCCCGGCGATGCGGAGCCCGGCGATGCGGAGGCCGGCGATGCGGAGCGCTAAGAACATGCAGCCGACACCAGATTTCCCTTGCAAAGACGGAGCCTCCGCGCGTCCCCGCGTTTACACCGGGCCAGCCCTCGCTCGGCCGGCCCGCGGCGCTGCTCATGCTTTCCGCTGGGGGGGAGGACGAGAAAGGGGAGACCGGGGCGGAGGAGGAGGAGGAGGATAAAGGGGGGGTGGTGTGGGGAAAGTTGCTCGAATTTGCGAGGGGCGAGAGCCGGCGGCGGCAGCGCGCCGCCTCCTTCCACTGGCTGGGGGAGCTGCCAATCTGTGTTGTAATCCTGCAGGAATTTCT
>VZTU01025291.1:55828-186645 GCA_013400835.1 Zapornia atra | reverse complement strand
GGCCGCTTCTGCTCCGGCTGCCGAGCGCGGGGCGCGCAGCGCCGGCCATGCCCCGCGGCATCGCCGCCCGCCGGGACAGCGGGCTGGTTCGCGGGGGCATCTATTGGTAACTGAGCGCTGTGCAAACAGCCGGACATCCCCCCAGAAGGAAAACAGGACCTCCCCGAAACTCCACGCAGCACAGCGGAGGACCCCGCCGCCCTCCAGCGAGCCTCACCCGAAGTTTGTCGCGACGACCCAGCTGCCTGCCGGCCCCGGAGCTCCCCCGGTGCCTCTTTCCCTGCCGCTCCGGGTGGAGGGGCTGCCCGGCGGCCGTGGGGCTCCCGAGGGTCGGCGGAGAAGCGGCGTTTTGTCCGGGAAGCCGTCGGGGCGCTGCGGGGCGCTTTGTACCCGACCCGGCCGTGCGCTGGGAGCCGCCGGGCCGCGCCGCGTCCGAGCGGACGCCCGAGGAAAACGCCGCCTTCCCCCGAGTCCACGGGCGGTGGGGAGGGAGCGTCTCCTTGCAAAATCATCCCGGCCCGACCGGTTCCTAAAAAGAGCAAAGAAAGCTGTAACTACCCTTGGCTGCGCGATTTAGGACCCCCTAAAAGCCTTTGGATACGCCGCGCTGCTGCTCCTCTCCGTAAGCGGGTGCGCAGCGCTGCGCGCCTCCCGGCCAGCCGCCCGCTGCTCAGTGCCGGCTCCGCGGAGTCCGAGCCTGCTGCTGGCCCCGCCAGCCCTTCCCCTACGGTCTGGCTGCGAGATGCTCGGGATAATGCTGCTGTTTACACTTTTTCCGAGCCACAAGTGTATCTGCTAACCGGGGACTTCTGCTTAATGCAATTAACTCGGTTGCCGGGATTTGTGCCTCTGGCAAAGCTTCTTCTCCAGCACGAAGCCGGCACTGGGTTTCAGCCTTTTCCATCGGTGGATCTGAGACTGTCTTGAGGGAAGGGGGCATGCGGATGACACCGTTGCAGTGTTTGGGCAAATATTAGGAAATAATAAATCGAGGTTTCAGTACGAAATTTAAAAAAGAAAAAATAAAAAGACAATATAATCCAATTAAAATGAACTGCACCACTGAACTAAATAATGTCACCAGCTTGGGTTAACTTTTGAAGTTCTCTAGCTGTTGTATAAATTAGCCCAGTCACAGCCTGGGTGAAATCTGGCTCATCATTAGGGATTTCTAAGGATACACTTGCAAAACACTTTTCTTAAGGACTAATTAAGAAAGAGCTGTGTAGAACACCGACTCCTATTTCCGCTAAGTCTAACTGCACTGCAGAAACACCCTTGCTTAATGAGGAACGATATACTTTAATTTTATAGAAATGCTGGTGTTACGGAGTTCTCTGATGGTGTAGCAACTATTAAACTGCCACAGTAATTAGTAAAGTATTAAGTTTTATGTTTTTTGCCTTAGGATGAACACGCTGCCACAGCGTGAGGTGGGTTGTTGGGGCATACCCGGACACTGTGGTTTGAGGGGCAGTGGGGAGAGCGAGGTGTGTGTGTGTGAGCCTGCCTGGCCCTTGTGCAGCACCCTCGCTGCTGCCAGAAACTTGTGGAGAGATTGAAATTGAAAAAGTAAAGGGAGGGTGTGTTTTTCTCCCTTTTCCCCCCCCCTATCCCCCCCCCCCCCCTTTTTTTTTCTTTCACGATGTCTGGCAGCAGCCCCGTGGTCCCTTAAGGTGGGATTTGTAGACTGGTCCCTGGGAAAAGATAGATGCCAAATCAGTTCTCGCTGCAGAAGGCTGCCCTGGTCGTAAGAGGAATTTTATATGGATGCTTAAAAAAATCTGCTGGCTCTCCCAGAGCACTGCCAAGTGGTTTTAGCTTTCAATTTCTTCCCCTTTTTTCCTGATATTTATTATTATTATTATCTAGACAAAGCTTTAAGGTAAAAATCTCATTTCTGATGAACTAAATTATCCAGGAGTTTTTTGAGCAGAGGAGGGGAAGACAGGAGGAGATTTTGTTCCCTAAAGCAGTGAGTTCTCTGTGTTTGCTTCATGCAGCCAGCAAACCTCTTTACTGGGGTGAGCTGAGTAGATGTCAGAGCCACATTAAAAACATGCTGGAAATGAGACCTGGGAGCAGTTTGTCTGTGCCAGGCGCATGCTTTGGGTGCCCTGACATGGGCTGTCGCACCACAGATACGCTCCGGCTCGCTGTGCCATCTCCCTGGGGGAAGCAACTGTTTGGGGGCTTGGCGGGGGACACACACGGAGGGTGAGCCCAACCTGCGCATGGTGGCAAGTGTTTCCCATACCAGACCTGGTGGTTTGCAACCTGGGGTTGCGGGGTGGTTTCATGTCATCAGTGCAACACACGGTGAGATGCCAGATTAGAGTGGGGTCCCACAGGCCTGGAAGGACATGTGGGGGGTTACCCAGGCTTGGCTGAGTGGCAAAACAATGTGCTTTTTAGGTACCTTCAGGTTTTCCTGGTTTGCTTTTAGGAGAGGGGAAGAGAATGACGTAAAACCACTGGAAAGAAAAGGCAAACTCTATGAGTGAGAGGCCTGATGTGCCTTTTAAAAGGTTGGGTTTGGACCTGATGATAGCACGAGTCTGCCTTTGCTGATTTTAATAGCACCAGAGAGCAGCGCCAAGCATCCAGCTGTACTTGTCAGCTCCCACTTGGAAGAGCCTGACAAACCTTTCTGTTTCATCCTGGTTTGCAGCAGTGGGACAGAACGGTTTTCCAGAGCTCGTGCAATGGTCTAATGCTCTCTGCGAGCCCAAGCGTGCGTTGGGAAACGTTGCTGGCTAGCAGGTTGTGCTATGTACCATTGCATTATAGCCCTGCTCTCCAAACTGGAGGTTATTCGTGGGTCTCCTCTTCCTCGGTGAGGTGTCTGGAGACTTCACTTTGTGTCAGCGATGCGTGTGTGGGGTTGGTGGTCAGGCTTTCAGTAAAATAGAGCACTGGGGCATTGACATCAACTGGGTGGTCTTTTTTGTGTCAGCATCTGAGCACTGATTTGTTGGTGTAAATGTAGTTATTGAAAGATGATACAAAGATAATATTTGGTATATTTTTGAGAAACATTTAGTATTTCAGAAGCATGATGCTGTAATTTTCCAGCGTTTGTAATAGTTACTTTGCCTTTGGAATTTGGAGAATTAATAGTGTGTTGGAGAGCAGGAATGTTGAGTTTTTTCTTAAAAATGCAGCTAGACTATGGAGATAGCAATTAGAGGAGAAGAGGGAAGAAGGGCTGGAGAGATGGGTGGCATTTCAGATTTATATGCTGTGCGTGTCTCTCCTAAGCATGTTAAATCTGTGTTGCCAAGCAGGTTCCAAAGAAAGGTAGGAAATTTTTTAGTCTTGATTTATTTCCACCTGTCTGCAACTCATGTGAGCTTTATCTTCTCAGCGCAGAATTAATAACTGCCCATCCACTCCTTTTTGTGGCTTGGCGGTGCCTGTAGTCGGGCAGCAGCATCTGCTGTGGCTGCTTCTCTTGCTCTGGCTGAACATCTGGGTGCTCCCACCCAACGGCTGCCTGCACTGCCTTCCACTGGAGATTTGGGGGAGCTCTGGGTTTTGCCATCGGTCTTGGGCATTACGATTCTGGTGTGAAATGAAGCCACCCCTTACCTGGATGTTCTCAGGAGCCACTTTCTGGGAATAGGTTTCCCTCCCCAGTTAGCTTATCTTTTAAAAATTAAAGAACAGATGATTCTCGACCTGAGATCAAACACTGAAGCGGTTTCTCTTTTTAATATCTTAGCCCCGAGGTCTGCACTGGAGCTGACTTAATATTCAGGCCTAAAGTGCAGAGATGTTTTCTCTGCATTTTTTTCTAGATCCTTATCGAAGAAGTAGATGAGAGTCTCGTCTGCAGGAGCAAGTCGAGACAAATACCTCTGGGTTTGAAGTCAGGTACTGGGATTGTGGTTCTTGAGCAGATGATAGCTCTGTGGTAGGTTTGTGGCAATTGCTGCAGCTAGTGGGATGAGGATGGTGGACTTTGGAGAATGAACCGTAAGCTTTGGGTTTGTTTGAAGTTGTGATGTAAGTTTCTGTGGTGCAAATCTTAAGTGTGATCTCAGGACGACCAGATCAGGGCCTGATTTCTTGACTAGCAGAGGTCAAAGTCTAATTTCTTGGCGAGCAGAGGTGTGAGTTATGAAAAGCCCCACTTCAGACAAACAGGTCTAATGCCTCCAGAGAGGATGGTGGGGAGCTACCTGCCGTCCTCAGTGGGGGAATGTGGTGTTCTGGCAGGGAATCCTGAGCCTGGAGAAGAGCTTGTTCCTCCCTGCAGCAGCTGAGCTCCCCGCTGAGCAGCCGGTTGTTTGCAGAGCTCTCCCTTTGCCCTGCTCTTCATGGCCAATTGTCTTTATAAAACGTCAAGCAGAGGCATACGGATGGCATTTATTAATTACATTATCTCACCAAATTGACTTGTGCCATTGACCAGTTTAAACATTTTCCTTATGGCAAAGAATTACAGGCTTTAGTAAGGCTCAGCGGCTGAACAAAAGGCTCTTGTCTAGTTACGGAAAAGTACTCTCTTGTCTTCTGAATGGATTTGACTGACTATGATTTTCAACAGAAATGTTGTGTTTGCGACCGGCAAGCTTAGTCTAGGCCCCGTGTAAGACACGACGTGAATGGAAGTCATAAAGATGCCCTCTGTGCTGCCTCATTTGAGAGAGGACTTGTAAGTCGTGAGCAAGCGATTTGGTCCACATTCAAGTTGCTTTGCTCTCCGTGTCGTAGCAAGTATGAGAATTAGTTCAGGTTGTTTTGCGAACAGCTTGTTGTTTGGTTATCTTCGGTTCATGTTTACAAGACAATAATAAACTGGTATCTGTAATCTTTTCAGGGGTAGTAATTTATTCATAGTTTACGTGGCACTATTCAGTGACTTGGGAACAAGATTTCTCTTGCTCACATTGAAGTATAATTTGCAATCTCTCGAGCAAAGACTGCATTAGTGTTTGACCATGTAATAATGACAGTTCTCTGTATGTATGTTGTTTTCTTGATTAGCTCAGCCCTGAAGGATGCTTTCAAAGCATACTAGATATTTAGGCAGAAATACAAAATACATGTAATCCTCAAAAGTATTGGAAAACTGATTGCGGCAGGAGAAAAAAATAGCGTTTAACAGCCATTTGCAACAAGTACTTTTGCACCGAACGAATGATTTTTGTTGACAGCTCAAGTAGGGGGTTTATTTAAAGTGAAATAATGACTAATGGGGTGGTGATGAATCTGCAGAACTTGGCCTTGTCTGTAGATAGGCTATTAGTGTGTCACATAAGCCGTGCTTAACTAAAGCCTGAGCTGGACGCTCCATGTGAAATCACTATTTTTAGTTTATATATGAACAACAACTTCAGAAATCTCCCTTCTAAGCTAAATTGTTTTGTTCCAAAGGTGGATTGATTTGGGAAAGTTCAAATAAAAACCTGTTTGGCTGTGTTTGAGTTGTGAGCGTGAAGACAAATACATACTTTGTACTCTTATTAATGGTAAGGAGACAAAGGGACTTACAGAAGGTCAAACAGCCTGCGGTGTATGCAGGAACCAAATCAAAACGTTCAGAAACCAGCATTGTCATTAAGAACCAGAATACATTGTCTGTATTTAAATATTATGTTGTCAGACATGTTTTGTTCCTGCTTGATTAACCATATTAAAGCATAATTTTCTCTTGAAGGTGCTTCCATGCTAATGGAGGTTGCTTGTCACCTTTCAGATCAGTGTGAAGTGGGCCATCCTTATTTTTTGAAGTGTATTTCAGAAGCGTGATAATGGTCTTTCAGAGCTGTGGAAAACAGTGCTGCTAAAAGTAATATGGCCTGGGAGGTGAAGTACTTCTAGAGGTGCAGTTGGGTACATGAGTGGTGCAGTCTCAAGGCTAAGGAAGTTTTGAGAGAGAAGGAAAAAAAATGCGATATGCTTGCTACCAGATGAATAAAAACCTAACTGGGTTTTCCATCTCTCCTACCTTCCCCAAGATCCTCTCTGTATGTCTGCTCACGTCCCTTTGTTAGTTTTAGAAATAGAAACAAGCTTTCCTTTCCTCTTTCTCTGGGCTGAGCTGCATTAACTCTAGCTGTGGTGACTCTGCGGAATCTGCAGGAACATCTGGCTGGACACAGCAGCTGGGTGGCACAGCTGTGACTAGCCAAGCCCTGTGTACTTGATCTTTTTTGGCTTTAAGAGCTGAGTTCTGTTTGGTTTTTGGGCTGGGGTCTGCAGGGGAAGGCTAGTAGTGGGTTTGAGTACATGGTGTATCTCACAGGCTGCAGAGTCATGCCCAGGAGACAGATTTCTTTGCTGTTTATCCATGCTCGCTCTGGATGTGGAGATCCCAGAATCTGTGTGTCGCTTAAACTGATTACCAGGTGAAAGCCTCCACAAAGCCTTTCCTTTCAAATCCCTTTCAAGTGGTGTGCAGTTCCACCTTCAAGTATGCGGGTGCGGAGGTGTGACATTGATGGTGTTCTTATTATCAAAAATGAAAACCTGCAAGGGAAACAAAGCAGAAAGGTGGAGCAAGTTCAAAGTAATGGAAATGCACCATCATTGGGATATTAAAAAATGGAGCTTCTGCTGAATATAAATTTGTGACATTGCACGAATAAAAACAGGTGTGGCTCAGCCCTACAAATAATAAGAGTGTGTAATTCCTGCAGCAAGGATGCATAAAATAATATTGCTGAGAAACCAGACAAGATTCTGAGTTTTGTGTGGAAGGAGGGTTGCAGAATATCCAACATCCAGGTCCTGTCCTGGCTGTAGGACTGCGTCTCCTCCTGGTTGGGAGATCAGGGCCACTCCATACTTGTGGCCAGTGGCGGTGAAGTACCGTGGGTAGAAGTGTGCAGCAAGGAGAAGGAGCATCCATAAACAGGGTGTTTGAAATTTGGCTGTGATAGTAACTGGCTTGCGTAAGTCTTACTGTGAGAAGCTGAAAAGTTCTCAGAAGAACTGCTGTGGCAGCAGACAGCGTTAGAAGATTAGTGCTTTAGGATCATTAGTGACTTAAGCATCGGTAGCATGTGGAACTCGCAGATCTCTTTCTCCATGGTAGAACAAGAAAGATGTCTGGTACTGGAGGTAGATGGAAAAGTTACTAAAGTGCCTTGTATGTCTTCTAAATTCTCATCAATGGTGGAGTTGCTTATAATTTTCCAGTCACATGCTTTGATCATTTATCATCTGTGAAGGATGATTTTTTTTTTGAATGTAACACCTTAAATGCTGTGAAATGAAACTTCTTGAAGTACGTTTGAGATTGCTTATTCATAGAGTGTTCAGCACTGAGCTCTCTGAAGCTGTTGAAGTTGTAGCTTGGAAGTTGGTGCTTTTGAAACTCAGCGTGTGTGCACTTTCTCTAGATCTTTATTCTACGCAGATCTCCGTTTTACATGTATTGTAATTTTATATAGTTTTGTGTGTGTATCTTTTATGACAGGCAGTGTCTCTTTCAAGTGTTGGGAAAATAAATGCCCAGCAGAACATGAGGAGGACTCTCGGTTAAGTAAACAGGACAAAATTGCTCTCAAAATTGTTTTAATAATTCTCCTGGCCTGCATTAGGGTGGGAAGAGCAGCTTCTCTGACCTTACTTCCTAGGGAAAAAAGGTTTTAAACAGAAGGTGGTCTTTACAAATGGTTTTCCTCTTGATTCTACCCCTGTGATTTAATACAGCAATTTCGTAACAGTTTTTTCCCTAAGTACAATTTGATCCTCTGTAGCTCCCACAGATGCTTCTGATTTGATTCTCCAGCACAGCCTCCCCTCTGCCCCCAAAGCCTGAGTAAGGGGCTGAGCATGGTCATAGCTGCAAAATGTGAAAGAACTGGAAAAAAACTTGTTCTAAAGAAGAAAAGCTGTGAATAGTGGTTAGCATAGGTCTAGACCTGACCTGGGCAGGCTGGGAGGTCACACCAGAAGTGTTGGGACCCAAGTGGGCTCAGCTGAAGTTGTCAGTCCATGTTGCAGCTGGGGCCAGTTGAATTTGCCTTTTCCTGCCTTTTGACTAAAACGCTTAGGTGGACACGTGTCTTCTGCATGAAAATGTGGCAAAGGTCTTCAGAAGTTTCATGAGAGTTTGACAGTAAGTGTGAGGTGGGTGAGGAAGCCCTGTGGCAAATCACAACATGGTTTCTTCTCTTCTTGGAGACGCTGTGGTCCTTCCTGTGGAGCAGCATAGAGCACATTTTGGCATGCAGAGGGAAGGGATGATGGTATTTAACAACCTTATCTCCAACATACTGAATCATGTTTTGTGGCGAGCAGATGGAGAGAGGTGATTCTCCCCATCTGCTCTACTCTGGTGAGACCCCATCTGGAGTACTGCATCCAGTTGTGGAGCCCTTAACATAAGAAGGACATGGACCTATTAGAGTAGGTCTGGAGGAGGGCTATGAGTATGATCAGAGGGCTGGAGCACCTCTACTACAAAGACAGGCTGAGAGAGTTGGGCTTGTTCAGCCAGGAGAAGAGAAGGCTCAGGGGAGACTTTACAGCGGTCTTCCTGTACCAGAAGGGGCTATGGGAAAGCTGGAGAAGGGCTGTTTACAGGGGCATGTAGCAATTGGATGAGGGACAATGGTTTTAAACTAGAGAAGGGTAAGTTTAGACTAGACATTAGGAAGAAGTTCTTCACTATGAGGGTGGTGAGACTGTGGAACAGGTTGCGCAGAGAGGTGGTGGAGGCCCTATCTTTGGAGGCATTCAGGATCAGGTTTATGAAGTTCTGAGCAACCTGATCTGGTTAAAGGTGTCCCCTCTTACTGCAAGGGGGGTTGGACTTTTAAAGGTCCCTTCCAACCTAATGCATTGTATAATTCTATTATTCTTTGTTTGGATACATCATTGCTGTTGGATGGACTGTGTAGGGTTTGAGAGTGAGGAAAGTAGGTGCCATTGCCACCTGTTAAAAACTGAGTTACCTTCTTAGAGCCCCTTCTTGGAGAAGACAGGGCATTGAAGTTGAGTCTGACTGGCTGTCTCCAGTTGTGCTGCCTGTTGGAAACCCTTTTCTCTCTGGTGGCATTCAGCTTAAGCAGCCATGCCCTGTTGAAGAGCAAGGCTGTGTTCTACAAGGGGGGATCTCTGTACCTTTTCCAAGGCTCGGACTCAGTAATAAATAGCTTTTCTGCTGGGGTGGGAACTGGAGGTGTGCCCACACCACTGTGCTGGCGCTCACTGGGTGCAGGGAACTTCTGAGCTCCTGCTAAGGCAAGAGCATTGGGTTTGAAATGGTTTGAGATGGTACTTTTAATAGTAATGCTGTGCGGAAAATGCCACTTCTTGTCTGTTTTGTAACTGTAGGGCATTAGAAAGGGGAAATGACCTTTCTTTCCTTTTGTTCCTGTTCTTACTGTGATTCACGACCTAAAAAGCTTATTCTACCAGCCTGGCTGGTTTGGGGTTTTGTGCTTTCGCTAATGCCGCTTTCCTGACAGTTTCTCTCCCACTTAACCAAGAGTGGGTAGCTTGGCATCTTGACATAGATCTCTTCTGGTGGACACATGTAATTGATCTTATGCCTGGTGGCACGACTTGTCATATACCAAAACCCAGGTAAATTTAATAGTGATGAAGGTTTTGTATACTTTTTCTAATAACAGCGAATCTTGCTGGTGGCTTACAGAAGTCTTCTGGGCTCCTGAATATTTATTAATGCTTCGGATGTCATGTGCCTTTCATTTTACTTTTAGTTTTTCTGACCTTCTCTATCTGCACTGGGAAAGTTAGGCAGCTTTGGGTTATGGCAGAAAAAAAAAAGCTTAGTTTGGAGAAAAGAAATGTGGTGCTTCCATAATATACAGAAAGGAGTGTCTGGGATGCTTCTTCGCCATGTTACACCTTGCTGTTTCACATTAATATCTGAGGATCTTACCTCCGCTGGTTTAAATGTGGAGAGGTATTTGATTTGGGGAACCTATGGAAGACTAAGGAGAAAACAACTTCTGACAGATGCTGTCAGCCTTGAAAAAAGTGGGTAGGATACCTTGTCATGAAGATTGTGGCTGTACAGACAGACAGAGCTGGCACAGTTCCCGGGTAGTAGAGTAGCTCACATGGCATTTCTGTATTTGTGAAGGGGTCCTAAGGGAGGATTAGCAAGAGTATTTTTGGGGATTTCTCTCTGGCTTCCTAGAGATGCACAGAAAAAGCTAATCTCTCTCTCTCTCTCGTTATTTAATTCAGCTACCTTAATTGGAAAGCCTCCTTAGAGCAGTCTCCGGCAGCTAGCTGTAGCAGCTGTACAATTAGTAGTGTCACCTAACGAGAGAGCAAAACAAGGAGCGGTAGGAAACTGGAGGTGGATGTTTCTGTGTATCTTAACAAGCCTCCCAACAGCCAAGTTTGCTAGAGTGAATTCAGCTGTGAATTTTAAGAGCTTAAAAAAAAAAAAAAAGGAATAGTCTAAGTTTTTTAAGACTCAAAATTCAGAATGCCTCAGTTTTCTCACTGCTGGTTTTGTTATGCTGTTAAGCTCTACAAAAAGTGGATTTGACCCCAGAATTACTGTTCTGGCTATATAACCCCCTTTTACTCCTTGAAGCATTCAGGTTTGGGGCTTTGTCATTGTTGTAGTTAATTTCATTAATGCATTAATCTGTAAATTTTACCCAGACATGACTGGATGTGGGGGCTGGTGGACTCTATTGCCCATTCCTCGAGGTGTGAGCCATCAGGCTGGCTGGGAAAAAGGTGTATGATTAACTGCTCTGTGTATTTGCAGTCCTCTGGTATTTTCCCTCCCAGCTTGACTACCGGAGTGTGCTTTATTTGGGGATAGCCCATTAAGCGTGAGAGATGGTGGGGAGAAGAGCATCAGCCCTGGGGCAGTGGTGATGGAGCCAGTGGCAGTGATGCTCCCTGCCCTCACAGTTCAAGGCTGTACACATGGATCAGAAGCCAGAGACAGGTTTGCAATTGAATCGTCAACTTGGTACTTTCCAGCTTCTCATCATCAATTTCCGTGATGCTAATGTCATTTAGCCATACATGTATATTCAAGTGAGTGTTTAGTTAAGAGTACGTGAGTATGTGTGGGGCAAGTCATAATTTCCCAATCTGTGTGGAGTTACGTGGTCGTCATATTTGAAATGCATGACCCATGGTTATAAAGGATGGGTTTTGGAAGTGCTATTATGTGTCGGGGACTGGAAACTGTAGGCTATTTATAATTACCCACAGGTGGAGAGGGAGGCAGCAGTGCACAGTCCTAGTAATAATTATCAGCAGTATGGAAGTTCGTCTCTTAAGCTGCTGGGTCTAATGCACTAAAAAGTATTTGATCTGAAGTCTGGCACAGCCTTCAGATGGAGCTGTTCAAAGGCGTCCTGACCTAATTTTGCTGCGGAAGTGTGCGAGCCTTCCTCATTCCCCTAATTTCTTGCAGAAGGTTTCAGTGATAAAGTCTTCATCCCCTACACGTGCATAAATTTTACCGCAGCACATTTGAATAAAAGCAGCCATTACAAGCCAGGTGGTAAATATAGCATGCAGCTTAACAGAAATGACCTTCAATTAAGCAGAGGCGGGCCCTTCTCTTGCGTGTTGCAGTTGTCAATTAGCTTTTCTTGAGACTTTTTTTTTATTTGCTGGATTTTTTTTTGGTGACTAATTGCAAAGCCTGAAGTGCAGTGCTGGCTCTGATTGTATGAGTCAAGACTTTTGTGTTACATTGAACTACTGTTTGAGTGAACGTCTCAAAAAATGTGGACTAGCTTATAAATAAAAAATGCCCTTTCTTTTCCAGGAAAATAAAACATTAAATTGTAGAACATTATCCATGGAGCTATGTCAACTTATCAGTTAAAGCATATAGCATAAGTGGTTTGACTTTCCTTTGGATAAATCGAAGCAGATGTAATGATATTAGGTCTTAACGGGCCTTTGCCTTAAAAAGAAAATGAGGGGAAAGAAGGAGTCTTTTTTTCATCAGTGTATGGTAAGAGAGTACTGTGCTGATAGGTTATGCTCCGTGTTACAGTCTGTGTAGGCATGGGCTGTTTTTATCAGACCATAAAAACAAACAAAGCAACCTGGATGGAGGGCTTTTAAATTCTGTCTAACCTGTCACTTGTACATTTTCTCATGCCATTATCACCACAGTGGCGGTGTAAGTCTACTGGTTTCCTAGCAGAAATGTCAGTTCTTGTTCGGTGTGGGTTTTTTGACTTGTGCTAATGGTATTTCTGAGCATTACTGCTCAGTGTATGGGAACTATAGTGCACTTAATTGTAATTTGTATCTTAAGTTTTTTATTTGCTTTTTTCCTCTGCAGTCTCTTGTGCTTCCAACCTCATTAGCCTGATTTTTAATTTCCCTCTCCCTGCTGCTTTCGTGCTGTCAGGCAAGCCAGGTAACTGTTAGCATTGGCACCGATCTTTGGTCTCGTGTTGCAAGTACAAGATCCAAGAGCAGAAGAAAAGGTAGATGAAAAACCAAGCCTGCTCTGGTCCTTTGCCCACCTTCAGGAATCCTTCTGCTTGCTCGGCTCACGGAAGAGGAAGGGGGGATGGTAGGGAGTGACCGAGGTACCGGCAGAACTCTTGGTGGGGTGCTGGCATGTCTTGATCAGACCATAATTCAAGGAAGAACCTGGAGGCTACTGGTCTGGGGTGGAAAAGACTCCCTGTATCAGGGATGCTAACTCCGTCTCTGACTCATCAGCTGTGTCTGTCTGACAGCACTGGAGCATGCGAACCAAGTGCTTAAGCAGATGTGGATGATTTGAACACCACATCCCTCATCCCCCTCGGTTTTTGGAAAGTGAGTGTGTGGAGCCAAACTTTGAAGCTTGGCATTTCTCTCTGCTCTTCAGGTTTTCTTGGAAGCCTTTGTGTTTGCCTGGTGTAGGTTGGGAACAGTGGGTGCAAGGTGCTGATGAAGCTGGGGGTCCTCCTCTGACCTACTGCATCATTTCAAAACTTAGTTTTGTGCACATCACCATTTGGACTGTTCAAGTGATCAATAGCAAGCTTGCTCACATGGAAGGGGACCCAGCTGAAGTTTGGATTAGTTGGAGAAGTGTCAGGTTGCAGAGGGCTCTCTAATCAAGGTGACAGCTGCTTTCCTTATGCTAGTCTGAAACAAAATATCCCAAACCCTTTGACAGAGCCTTACCAAATCCATTACCCTCAGTGCTTGCACTCTTTCCACAAGTTGGTGGAATACTTAGCTCTGTTGGCTAATGAAATATCAGAGTGCTAATCTCTTTCCATGGATACCAGAGGGGAAAATGTTGAATGTTGCTGCCCCGAGAGCTCAGGAGTGTGCTTGCACCAATGAATGTTTTTAAGCCAGGTGTGTCAGGGAGGGCAGAAGTTTCTCCCTGGGGTGCTTGTGCACCCACAGTAGGTGCTGAGTGGGGCATGGGGTGGGGGGGAAGAGGAAGGCTGGGGTCTAGCACACCCAGGGGGATTATTTGTGGCTCAGCAGCTGCTCAGCTCGCTTCTCCATAGCTTGCAAGGCAAGCAAACTGTTAGCACAAGCCTGTCTTCCCTCCCACCCCTTCCGAGGTATTTACACTTGCCCTTAAGTAACCATTTCTTTCTTTGGGTGCTTTAGCTGACACACTTTGAGATGTTCAGGAGTGAAAACTGGGAGGTGCTACTTGAATTAGCCTTGGTGTGCTTGCTGCTGGGGAGAACTATGTTTGCAGAGCAGGCTATGGTAGTCCTCTCTGAGCCCTGTTTATACCCCCCTTCTAATAATAGCAGTGGATTTCATTTTTATTGATTGTTAGTATTAGTTATTATTATTATTGTTATTATTATTTTATACAAAAACTCTTGTGGGTGTCTTAGCCACAGAAAATAACCCACAAAAATACCGTTTTGGATGCAGTTTCTTTGCAGTGGAGAGTGGAGTGGTTTACAAGAAAGAACAAAATAAATGAAGATGATGAGAAATTATTAGTCATGGGCTTTATTGTGAAGCTATGACTAAAACTTTTAGGAATCCTCCTCTAGCACCAAGCCTTTTCTTAATGGACTTCTTTTCAGAGAAAACTAATTGTGGGCTTAGTTTCTGGATTGCCAGAGGCTTGCTCCCGGGGCATGCAGAGGGCTATCAGCCATGGTGTCCTTCAGAGCAAAGGGACCATGCCCAGGGCTCTGCAGAAGGGTCTGGTGCAGCAGTGGCATCAGGAAAAGGGAGGATGACTTGGGAAGCCTGAATCTGTAAAGGCAGCTGGGATGAGAGACTTAAAAATTGTGGCGGGGGGAAAAGGCAAGAGTAATCTTGTAACTGCTGAGCCTCGCTGTACAGAAAGTATAACTTTAGCTGTTGCCTGCTGACTGCCACATCCCCTTTCTGGCTAGGAAAGGCATGAACAAGGACTGAAAGGCCTCTGAGAAAATCATGTGGGTTAAACTTGACTCATGCAGGTCTGATAAAATGCACCAGGAGTTTCACTGAGTGTATTTTAAGAGCTGGCTGTAAAAGCCTGGGGCAGGTGGAGCTGTGGTGGGAGGCGAGGTCCTAGCTGCAGGTTTGCAGGAAGCTCCATCCCCTCAGCGCCCTCCACACAGCCCTCCTCTTCCACTGGCCTGCCAGTGCCACTGGAAGCCTCCCTTTTCCCTGGCCTCAGGGCCTTCTCTGGCTTATGGAAAAGCACATCTGTATCACTTCATCTGTGGTCAATGATGTGAAATGTTTCCAGGGTGGAGAGTGTGCTCTGAGGAGTGCTGAGACTCCCGTCAGAGCAAAGAAACGGGGTGAGAGTTAAGGTATTGGTAGAACACAAACTCCATGTTTCCTGGCTTGCAGCTGCCTGATTATTTCCAATCACTTGGCTTATCCTTTTGTCTTTTCTCAGTTGCACCTAGCTGAGGTGAAGCCTCTGCGGAGACTGTGTTGGAAGATGTGCATTTTGAAACAGAGAAAACACCTGGTAGCGAGGAAGCATGAATACATGACAAACAGCCCTTGTCTCTCATCATTTTTACTCTCAGAAAGTCTGGAGTGCTAGGTGCCCCCCATGACAGATCTCCCATGAGCAGAAGACTAAGCCGTGTAGGCCACAGCAGCCATGATTACATTCAGGCTTTCACAGAGGCACTGGTTTACCTTTCCACAAGGACAACTTATGGAAAGGACAAGTGGGCTCTGCTGAGTCCCTCACTTGTGCAGCAGAGATCCTGCATGGCTTTGGTTTAAAATTTCTTGAGGTTTTGTTTTTGGTTTTTTTTTTTTTTTACTTTCAGTGCCAATAGAGGCTAAAACTGTAGTTCTGACCTCTTGCATGAGGTGACAGCTTCTTCCAAGGAAGAATGAACAAGCACCAAGGAAATTAGAGGGAGAAATATTCCAATAAGACTTTTTTTAGGGCTGTTTGTTTTCTTTTTCTGTAATTATTTTTAATCCTCTCCCTCTGGCAGCATAAGAGGCATTGGAAGAAGGCAGTATGTTCATTAGGTGTGGTGCAGGACTTATGAAGCCTGACCAAAATGAACAGGCCTCACTGGATGGTCATTGAGTACATGCTCTGGAAATAACTCCTTTATTTTCTCTTGGGGTTTGGGAGATGAAGGGGGACTTTCTTTCAGCCCTCCTACTTATTTAAAATAATACGCTGGCATGCCAAGCAGAGGAAGATTTATTTTTTTCTGATGCTGGGAGAAGCCCATGATTAAGAAACTCTGGCAGTTTGTGACTCTTAGTTTGTTTTCTTGTATTTGTGAAGCTTGTGTTTGTATGCTAAGGTGTTCACAAAAGCAGAAGAAAGTGTATTTTCAGGACAGTTGTGAAATGGATGACATTTTCCAAAGGACAGTGTGTCTTTTTGGCAGCATCATGGTCAAACAAGTAAATATGTACTTTGGTAGGGAGCCTAATTCTGAAAACATCTATGGATCTGTCTCCTCATTCCCTCCTTACAGTGTTTGTAACTCCAGGCAGTCTTGGAAACACCACAGAAGTCAAATCCAAGTATTTTGGGTTGGTGGTTTTGTTTTCCCATGTAATGAATTTTAAATTACTTTTTAATTCTTTGATAAAGGTCTGGGTTGATGCACAGTAAATAAGCTGGATTTCTGGTATAATTAGCACAAGTTAGGGATGGAGTAGCCCTGAACTACCATAGTGGGGTGGCAGCACTTTTTGTGGAGGAAAAGGCAGCTGCGTACTAACTACTGTTCATTTTTTGCCTCAGCTGAAACTGTTGCTAACAGAGTTTATTAGGGTGTTTCCAATAAACAAATCCAAAGGATCAGCCTTGAACTAATGAAAACATTAGTAGAAAAATTAGTAGAGGGGACAGAGTAATACCGTGCTGCTGCCACTGGTACCTTGTGGGTATGAAGAAGTCGAGGAAGTCATAGAGAAGAGCAACAGTGGGGCTTTAGGTGCTGAAAGTCACTCTGTGACTGCTCACAGACATCTAACACCATTCCATAAAATAAGCTGTGCTTTAGGAGTGGCTGCAGTGATGGATGGGGGAGAGGCAGCTTTTCTTGAAAAGGAGGAAAAATCTTCAAGAAAATCCACTTGCTGTGACTTCTGATTTATTTTTTACTTTTGTTTTTGTTGGGTTTTTTGTTTCTTTTGTTACATGGAGGATGCAACTACAGTCATTCTTTGCTGTACGCTGCCCAAGAGCTGTGTTTCCTACTGAAGTGGGAGAGTGTGGCAGGTTGGAGCAAACTATTTACGTGGAAAACCGCCAAATACCTTATGGTGTCTCACATCTGAACTGATGTGAAAATAAAACCAGTATGGCTGTTACGTTAATACTTCAGCATAACGTAAGAAATTTCTGGCTCCTATTGCAACACCAGCAAATCAGCTACTGCTTTGTTCTGCTCAAGTACAAAGCAAAGTACCTGTATTTTATCATTTTCATCTTTGGAAATCTCCATGATGCAGGGCTTTCAGTGTATGAATTAACCATATAACAGTTATACATTGCAGTGCATATGGTTATAATGCTCTTACATAATGAAAAATAGTGAATATTTTATAAGAGCTATTAAAACTTGTTTAGCTTTTATCTAACAAATATTAGTTGCTAAAGATCAGTCTTTCATGCTGGATGAGTGAGATTCTCCAGGAGGAAGCTTCAGCTGTGAAGGCGTCTCTCCTGCTCTCTGCACCATTCTACACTAAGCAACATCTTTCCCACCTGCTGCTTACTGCCTGTGGTTGGAATGTCCCTTTTCAGTGCTTGTCACTGAGTCTGGATGGAGATATGGGTATCCTACACTTCACAGCACTCAGAAAGGGCCCAGTTCTCCAGGACAAATCCTCTTAGAGATGTGAATTGGTGTGCTTTGCAGGGTGGATCGAAATGGATCATCTACTCGAGCAATGCTGTAATTTTTCCATGGGAATTTAGGTGGATATTATGCATGTCACACAGCTGAGTTTCTGAACACATTTTTCTTTTTAAAATCTGCTTTTAAATGTCAATACACTCATCTCTGAAGCTTAAGCATCCAGAATTGACAGGTGCTTTTTTAGGACTAGACAATCTTTGTGGAGAGGCAAGTAGGAAAGCCGTACTAAAATAAAGCATTAGGCTGTTTGGGATTGCTGGTTCAGCATTAGTATTGAGAGATGACAGGTCTCTGTGTACTATGGATGCCATTGTCCAGGACAACATGGACCATGTGAATGCATGTAGAGTTTGGGGTGGAAGATTTTCTACAGGACAGGAAAACAGTAATTCATCTATATGCATGATGGCTGTTTGATGGTAAAAGCCAAACTCCCATTTATATATGAAAGCATTGTGTTTTATCAGGGAGGAAGAAGGCAGGACAAGGGGGACCTGAAAAGCATTGGCTAGAATTGCATTTGTTGGTTTGTTAAGGAACACCAGGCTAGGTACACACAGATCAAAAGAAAGGATCACCCCAAGGTCAAACTGATTTTACCCTGATCGTGGACGGCCTAGCAGTCTAGCCTCAAACAACAGCTTGGGACATGCTGCTGGGTCTTAAAAAAAAAAGATTGGTAAGTGGTATTTTGCTGATGCATTAAGTGGCGGTCTGAAGCAGAATTGCCTTGGGGGATCAAAACAAGCTAGGAGCTTGACTTTTTCAAATGTAGAGTTTCTATTGCCTAGCAGTTCAGGGATTTCCACGCATCAGCATGATCTGCCTGGATTATGGAGTCGGATTTAGTTATATGCTTTTACCCTTTAAAAAAGTCAACACTTCTTAGCAATTTTATGTAAGGAACACTAGATACTGTATTAATTTCCTTTTCAGTCAGTGTGTTCTGTGTGGGGGTTTATTTATTTATTATTTAAAGAGACCGCACCATATGAAATTTTGCGTATTAAAGGTAACTTTCAAGGGTGTAATTACAACGCAGTTCTCTGCTGGGTTACACTTGTTTCATAAACTGGTGCTCTGAATTTACCCTTTGAATGAAGGCCTATGTGCCACCAGAGTTAATATTTAAACCAAACCACCTGTTTAAAATTGGCTGCCCATTACCCCAGTTACATTAAATTAGAAATGCCAGTAACAAAGTGGAAAGGTTCTTGTTTTATAGCATGAGCCGCTTTCCCACCCTCAGGCAGCAAACTTATTTTAAGTCTCTTGCTCTGGAGAAAATAGAGTTCACTCCTCCAGCTGCACATGGCCGTCTCAGCGCCACGAAAATAGAAACCGGTGCTATCCCAAATGCATAATGCATCCCTTAGCTAGCAGGCAACCATGCGATACAGTAAGTGGTGACGGCTCCTTTGAGCGCACTGCGGGTGAACAACGGCACCGGGGCTGCAGTGCCTGTGCTGGTGTGCCTGTTCCCGGCTCAGCCTCTTCCTTCCTGCGCCTGATGGGAAGCGTGCCCCAAGTACGATGCAGGGCAGCTTGGCAGCCTCACCAGGGTGTGCGGGGACCCTTATGCTCTTGGTGAAGTAAAGGCTGACCTTGCAGCCAGTTAAGTTATAGGGAAGCTTAACCCTGATGGTGTCTTTGTTGAATGCGAGGCAAAGAGTTGTAGAAATGAACAGTCCTCCAATGTGCAGGTATCCTTTGGATGAAAATACATTGCTTCAGGCTTTACAGAAAAGGATCTGTACACGGAACAGCAGTTTTCTAAACTATGTAACTGCTCTTGATACATTTTTCTTCCTTTTTACCCCAAACCAGTACTTGTTTCTTCCCCTCTGTGGCATCAATGTTACTTGTTGCTGCCCCTAAAAATGTGAAGTTGGGGTCAAGATAGTGTTCACAAGAATAGAAGGTACTTTAGTGCAACATAAAGTAGCTCATGTTAATAGCAAACGTCCTTGTCTGCTCCTGAGCAAAATTTTCTAGAGCATTTTTTAATTGGTGCTTGGCCAGGAGCCCCATGCAGCCCTGTGGTCCCTGCTTGGCTGCCCCACAGACCCTTTTCTTCTCCCTTGGCTGGGCTGCCCTGCTGCTGGCATGTGATGGCCATGTGGGATGAGTCCTGCCTTGTGGAGGCCATGGCTTGGCCACACAGCCTCTGTAGCTGAAGCCAAGCTAAGTCAGGAGGCTTGAGGATTTCAGCCATCGAGGGAGAGTGGTCGAGCCACAATTCCTAGTTGCAGGAGTCAATGTCAGTCAGTGTGCGTGCTTTGCTGAGCTGGATGATGTCTGGTTTTTTGCTAGGATTTAGGACGACCTCAGTCTCTAGTTTACTTACAAATTAGGTGCTGCTGAAGAAAATTATTTAATTGTTTAATGCTAAATGGTGGTTAACCCATCACCTCTCTTGGCTCTCTTCAGCTTGTGGTGGTTGTCAACCTTTAAATAAAACTGTGTGACTGTGATACTGTTTGTGTTGTGACAGGTATACACTGGCATCATGTTAGATGTGTGCAGTAGTTGCTCTCTGGGGAGGCTGGTGGTGATGTTCAGGTTAGATGGATCCCATGCATTATTCTTTGTTACTCTTCCATGTATCTCATTTTCTAGGTTCTTCTAATTGTTAATAGGGGTTTAAAGTACAAGTTGCATAGTGTCCTGAAGGATTTTATAGTTGCAAATAAGTATATATAAAAAAAAATGAAGAGAATTTGTGTTTTCAGAGCAGTCTTTACGACGTGAATTTAAAAAAGCACATGCTGAAAGTTAAGCATGCTAAGCAAGCCCAAATGGGGTCCCCGGTGGGATGTCTGGTGGAGGTCCAAGCTTGGAGTTGCAGGTTGTGGGCAAAAAGTGCTAACAGGCCACTGGGCCAAAATTAACCCAGTATGTTCTTTGGAGGGAAAATGCTCTGTTAAAATGCTCTGTGAAGTGCTTTTGCAGTTTTGGATTGATCCAAGGTAGGTCAGAGCATGCTCCCTTCTGCTGGAGACCTGTTTATTTAATTATGAACTTATAAAATAATGTAGTCAATTTTAGTGCTCTGGAGAGAGGAGAGAACGGTACAAAATTCAGTGTAAGCACTGAATGGCGTGAACAGTCAGACTGGCACGGCACAGGAGGAGCAGCCCCTGTAGCTCAGGCTGAGCAGGAGGAGCTGACAAACTGGAGGCAGGTGGTTGCTTTGCAAGTTTGTCCTAGGAACCATTGCCTCTTTGAAAAAAAATAAAAAATGAATCAAATTATATGTACGGAAGGCAGTTTATGTGCTGTGTTTGGCAATTAAAGTTAGGAATGCAGCTGAGAGGGGGATGAGGATCACTGCAGACAAGCAAGGAATTGTCTCAGTGGAAAAGATGAGTAAGTCCAGAAGAGACTCCTGTACAAGCAGCTCACTTATTTTGGTCAGCCCTTCAGAGAGGGAATTGAAATGACAGACATCTGTGAGTCTTGACAAGTTTCCACCATGCTAACTGGAAGAAAGGATGTTTCTTCTGTGCCTCACATGAAGGAAAGCAGTGGTTGTCATTGCCTCTATTACCCATCAGTCCTGAGTGTGACAGAAGCGCAACACGTGTGTGGTGTCCCAGTTTCGGTTAAGTAATACTTTCCATCCGTAGCTCTCCTTGCAGACTTATTTGTGAAGCACTCTGGTTTTTCTTACTTGATAACCAGCAGTTGTCTGCTCTACAAATGCTCCCTCCACCCGGCCCCAAACTCAGACTGCTGAGCAGTGTAGGGATAAACTGTGACATCTGGCCTGTCTCTGGAGCTGCAGCCCAGGCCTGGCTGATGTCAGGGTTGTTGGATGGTGACCTCCTTGCTCCTGCTTGAGGATACTCCACATGGCATAAGCAGTAGATGTTTACAAGGGATGGAATCCCACTGCAGCACCCGTGAATCTTCAGGTGTAGACTTCTGTCTAGCGTTGAGCTGAGCAGCTCATACCAGGTACTGGTCTAGTGGTACAGAGGTTGTGGATGTGAAGCTCAGCAGTGTTGCAGAGCTGAGTACTCCAAAGTTGATGCCAAATGTGACATGTGAACTGAGGCCTTAATTCTGCTCTTACATACTCACCATCCTTGGAAATAATTTAGATTTCTGATTCTGTTCTTTGTTTCCTGCCAGAGAAGCTTTGGTGTCGTGTCACAGATAGGGGACAGGTGAGGTCTGGTTTACTGGGGAGGGGTGCTTCACTTGAAACTGCGCTTGCTCCTTGTGTCCCTCCAAAGCTGGTTGCTCTGCCTCTGGACTTTCTGGGGAGCTGTTGGGGTTTGTAGGCACATACCCTGTGGTGAGTACAGTAAGGTCGTACCTCTGATGCCTGTAGTCAGTTCTGCTCCGTTCCAGAGGACATGGCTTTGCCAAATCCTTCCCACTCTGCCATTAAGCTGGGCAGATGAATGTGACTAAAAATAGATCTGGCTGCTAACTGAATTCCCAGGTGGCTGAATTTCCATGTAATAGGACTTTCACCATAATTTATCTGCTTGGGGTGTATTAGTGATGAAAAGCCGCCTTTCTGCAATCACAGTTTTATTCATCATGTTTTTGTTTCTGCAGTTGCTCAGCTTTTATGTCACTTATCTTGGCTAGTAGGTGACTTTTGCTACTGTAAAATTTGAGGTTCTCTATTGAAGAGAAGCTATATTGGGAAATACACGTTTATCACACCTGCACTAGTATATCCTTTCCTTCCTTTCTTTCTTTCCTACCACTCCAGCCTTAGAGCTCAGGTGATGAGATCTTATTTGCTCTCTTTCAGTGAAGACTTCTTCCTGTTTGAGGAGTAGCTGGTGCGCAGCGACTGGCACCTGGATGCTCACACGTTACATGGCAAACCCTGGCCTGGGTGTGCGAGGTGCTTGCTGTGGTACCTGCTTCTCCCGTGGGCAGGTCTGTCCTTGGGAATGGAGGACTGGTCTCCTCCTGAGGCTGCCTCCCCGGCAGCTAAGGGACTCTTATGTCTTAGAAAGTAGGTAAAAATGGTGTGGGCTACATAGCAAAGTTTTTCTTTTTGGCAGCTCTGGGGTTTTTTTGATTGGCATTCCAGCAGCCATACTTCACACCTGACTCTTGGAGAAGCAGGTTTCCAAATTGTATTGACTTGTCTGGTGCCAGCAATTGATATGACCTGTATTTGTCCCTCAAGGTGTGTAGCACCTGCTTGTGTAATGTTAACAAAAGCAGAATATGTGGGAGCAGTTTTTTTCCCTCCCGTCCTTCAAGTGAATCTTCAGCTTTGGACCTCACTCCTCTCAGATAGGCCAAGGAAATATACCTTAAAATAGGGATTGTGTGGGTTTGAAACATTGATAATCTGCAGCGTGGGGTTTCTGCTAGTGTGTCACCTCACCCTGCTTCACCAGCCTTACGAAGAACTTCACAAGGAAAATATAATGTATAGTTTATGACATGTTTATGTGAAAACACCAGTAGTTTACAACAGACCTGTATTTTTTATTCCCTTTCCATAAACCACCTTAAAATGCTCTGTTTTAGAAAGTGTATGCATGAAAAAGTTATCTTTTCTGGTTTTATATCCTTTACTTATATTCTGTGGGAAGTTTTTATAACTTAAACTTTTTTTAGTGTTGTTAACTTTCTGTGCCATTTTCTTAAGTGCTGTGCCATACTGAATGAGCATTCCTCCTGTTTCTTGAAGCATCTTGCCTTTGTTAGTATATAACATTTCTGCAATTCATTAAGCTTTATAAGAGTTTCCCTGTAGTGAATGAAAAGAATTGCAGGTATTCCAGGAATCTATGAACAGCTATTTCATAATAAAAGGCTAATAAGAGGGAGACATTTTTTTCCTGGTAATCTGAGTTTGCAGAGAGGTGAGTACTGAGAGCTCAGTGTTACGACCTCCTTGCTAAAACTTGATACTTTGGCCCTGTAAAAGAAAGCTGTAGTCTTCGGTGAGATTGCGAAGAGATAAAAATACAGACCTGCACTCTGCCAGGGTATTTCTCCACACAGCACAGAGCAAGGACTGAGGTCTCTGTATCTAAACCAGAAGTGACAGCGGTGATGCCTTCAGCACGGCCAGGAGCAAAGGTAGAAGGAGGGTGACTGGATAACAAGTCCCATTTGAGTGCCTGCAAAAAGTAAATAACTAAACTACTTGCAAATTGTGTAGTGTGCTGCAAGTCCCTCTCTGGTAAGGAGCGCTAAATAGTTCTGATTTGGAAAGGCATCTCAGGATGACCATTTTACCTTGTAGGAAAGTAATTCTGTCAGGTTTGGCTTTGCTTGCTACAGTGAATTGCATTAGCTGCTGTGAGAGCCCTTCAACCTTAATGCCTTCCTTTTAGGAAGTGGTATTGCTAATGGGAACTTGTACAGATTAGGTTATATCAGTGCCTGGTTTCTATCAAACAGCTTGGCAGGAATTGCTGCATTCTCTGCTAATAGATTCGGTCCTCCAATGGTGTATCTTTCTAAACATAATCTCAAATGAGATGCTGTGGTGCAAATTTTGTTTCATGACTGTACTTAAGAATATTGCCTTTAAATCACTGAGGCTTATTGTGCTTCAGTTTACTTATGTTTTATTTTTAAGCAGGGATTCCCTCAAGCTAGGTACTCAGTTTTACTTAAGGCACATAATAAGGTAAGTATCAGATGTAGATGGTTGTTTAACAGCCATGGATTTTCACAGTATAATTAAGGTTAATGTTTTCCTAAACTTATTTGGTTTTGTATCTTTTTCAATTAGTGTCCAATCTAAAAGACAGGTTTGTAGGCTACCTCTGCTCCATTTATTTTTTTTCATCTTCCTAATCTGATTTAATTATTTCTGAGAGGAAAAAAAACCCCTCTCTGGTTTCACTTCGGTGTTTCAGCAACCTAAGCTATGTAACCTTAGAGGAATATGGCCTGAATTTGTCTAAAATTTCTTCTACCTCTTCATGAGTAATGATCAGGAGCAGGTTTCCATAATTTAAGGCTGCTCCTTCAAAGGCAGTAGTTACCTGTGCCACGGCAGGTGGGTTTCGTTACAGATGCTGAAGAGAGGACATCTCTCAGTAAGTAACTCCAACAGAATAGAGGTCCTCTTTTCCTGACATCAGAAGCAGCCTTAGGATTTTGCAGTTAGGGAAAATTACCCCCAAATAAGTAAATCTAAAGTTATGGATAGTACTTGCGCTGTATCAGTTTCGTAGGTAATGCTCAATCCTTCCTGAAGGAAAAGGCATTTGATTTAGCGATTCTGGTTCAAGACAGTGACAGCAAGACACAGGCAAGTCCTGCCCCTGTATTTGAAAGCAGTCAAAACATTTAGGTATGTTCACTTAACACAGGAAAAAATTTCGGCCCAGATAATAGAGCTCATTAAACTGGGAATGCATTTTCCACTCTTAAAGGACAGAACATATGCAGAATCTGCTACTTGCTAATGGCTTCTAGTTACCTGTGACTGCTATTGCAGCAACTACACTTCATGTTTAAAATCAAGGAAATTTAGAAGCATATGCAAGTTTTCTAAACCAGATGAGGATTAAAACCCCCTCTGTCTCCCACAGCCCGTGTTGTGATCCTCAGCCTTTTGTGAGGAGCTGGTGTATTGTTTTCTGTTTGTCACAAGAGGTGCTCGTATTCAAAAGAAATTAAAAGCCTCTGTGGGAATGCCTGTTCTGTAGGAAGCTGTCAAGGCTTTCTAGCTGTATATGCAGTAAAGCTTACATGCTCCTTGCATAAAAGTTAATTGCTCCTATGTTTAACTTAATCACAGACCTCAAGCACGTAAAGGAATTAAAATCTGTTGCTTGTCCTTCCTTGGTGGTAGCTGGATTTTATGCAAGTTTGTTTTTTTGGTGTGTCTTGTGTATAGATCTTTATTCTAGAATTGTTCTTTTATCCCCTTTAGAGCTATTGCAATAAAGCAAAATGCCTATTTTAATAGAAGTGAGTGCAGTGTGGAGTACAGTCATGCATTTATTTATTATTTTTTGACTGCCTGTACAAATTGCATTCTGCATACCATGCCACAATGTGTTCGTAAGCAGTCTGATTTATGGTTAAAGAAAAATACCATTGCTAATGCTTTCAAGAGCCTGGAAAGGAAGGAAGGA
The DNA here is from genome assembly GCA_013400835.1 of Zapornia atra. Lineage (NCBI taxonomy): Eukaryota > Metazoa > Chordata > Aves > Gruiformes > Rallidae > Zapornia > Zapornia atra. The sequence goes on along the minus strand of VZTU01025291.1, from coordinate 161,297 downwards.
AATAGGTAGCCTTTCTGGTTAGCTTTCAGTGGAGTGCTCTGAAATGTTTGGCCTTCAGTCAAGGGAACAAAAGCCCTCTTGTTGGTTTATGAGGTTTTGGGGTGTGCCTTCACCTTAAAAATTTCATAGTACCATTTATTTTGGAAGCTTTATTTGGAGCTTTCATCAACACCTTGATGAGGAGGGGAGAGCTACTATCAACTTCCCTGCCAGGCCAGTTTCTGGCTTAATCCATCCAAGAGGGAAATGTCAGTAATTAATGCATCACCCTTTGCAAATCCTGCCTGGACCTGGCTTTTTGGACTTGAAAAAAGAATGAAATGTTCCCCAAGATTTTCTGCTAATCTCTGAATAGATATGGCTGGTGATCTGTACAATGAAAAACTCTGGAAGCAGAAGATGTATAGGCATTTTAACACAGGCAGCTGGTAATGCCTCACTTTGCTGTCTTCAACTGCCCATCTGATAGAAGATCCAGTTCAGGATTGCAGCCTGCAAGTCCTTTTTAATGTTCTTTGAAGACTTGCCTTGATTTTGCAAAGGGACCACGTGGCTGAGAACTGCTGAGAAGCTATATGTAAATCTGTGCAAATCACCTTGTAGCTATGTGTCCTGAGAAGATAGTAAAGCAGGCTCCAAATCAGAGTATTTTCTCTAGCTCTTATGCCAACTAATGTGACATCTGCTAAGCACATGCCTGTGTCTACAGGCATAAGATTAAAAATGTTTTTCTGTGTGTTTGTGGAACCCAGGCTGGTGAAAACATTGATCTCTCACTGTGGACCCGGGAGAGCACAAGCCTGGTGAGAAGGGTGCCCTCCTCTTTCCCACCATGTCCTCGTTAGCTTTTCACTTTGGCAAAGATTTCTTCCAGAAGAAGCTGTGGCTGCTGTAGCACCCTGACATGGATGTGTTAGAGGAGGCAGGGGATGAGGAGGATTTAAGCATCTGTGGGAGAGCTCCACAGGGTGCTGCACAACTTAGATCTACTCCTTCACTGGTTCGGGAGCTATATAGCTGGTTCTTGGGGTCTTTCCCACAGCAGGAAGGGAAAACAGTCTAAGAAACACCTAGTTGTGCTGAGGAAGGCAAAGATTTGGGTTCTTAGTTTTCTAGTTATTAGAAAAATTGTCTAATAGATTTGTGTTACAAAGATGTTAGTGTTCTCAGTTCTATAAGCAGTGGGTTATTTAAATTAGCTTTGAAGGTTTAGAAACTTTCTTTTCCCGTGCTTGGCATTTTTAGTTAGAAAAGGCAACCTGAGAGAACAAACCTGTCAGTTGTGTTTCTTGTATCCTGTGTAATCATCTTCCACACATGGGATGCAGAAGTCTGTGTTGATGTCTGCTGTTGTGAGGAGCATCCAGGAGTTTGACCTGGACCTTGTCATCCAAGGAGTTTCTAGGTGGTGTAAGTGGACTCCAGGACACCTGTTGGGTGACACCCTGGAGTGGTCTCCAATGCTTGCCCTGCCGACATGGAGGGGTGGTAAGCCAGGCTTCGCTCACATTATATTCAGTACCTGGTACGGGGAGCATGTGCTGAGGTTACAAAGCTGAGCCTCCCACAAGTGCTTCAGTCATCTGCACAGCCTTCATTCAGGGTCTGTCCTTTGTCTTGTATGCTAGGGATCACTCCCGGGTCCAGAGACAGCCTCCTCCTCCTGCCTGCAACTCGTACCCTCCCAGTCCTGGATGGAGAAGACATATGATCTTCAGTTTTTGTGCCATTTGAGATGCCTTCTACTGGGAGATTGTCACTGCCCTGGAAGGTGCTATGGGACCTGCAGGAGGCCTGTATCCGTCTGGAGCAGAGCCAGGGACAAGGCAGGGCACCTGGGGCATCCCAAGCAGTGCTAGGTGTCTGTGGTTAGGAAGCTCAGCAGGGCACCCCCGGCTGCAGTGCCTTGATTTCCACTGATGAAAATAGGATTTTGGACACCGAGCTCAAGGCAAATACCCGCCTAGAACTAGGTGTTGTTAGAGCTGAATCCCTCACTTTGGGTCTGGCCCTCAGGGCGGCTGGGGCTCTCCAGGAATGAGTTTTAAATCCTCCATGCTTATTTGTGCTTTTTCTCTTTTCCTTTTCCCCTGTCGCTGATGGTGCTTCAGCGTGGGGCCAGGAAGCACGCCGATATCCTGCAATTGCCCCTCGGACGTTAGCTGGGAAGTCACTTTTGTGTAATTGTCTTGTTTTGTACTTGGCTTGCTTGTTCCCACAGCCTCCTATTACATTAGGACAATATGTCCCCCTTGGAAGGTTTTCTAAGCCACTGCAAGGTAATTTCATCTTGCTGATCAGGACACTGTTGTCTCTAAGTGCATTATATGCAGCTATCCTTAGGGGGGTTCCACACTGTGTGGGATTTATCAATAGCCAGGCCCAAAAGAGAAGGTGACGTAGGGATAGGAACTGGAGGGATGTCTTATGCTGAGGGAATAGGTTGTTATTGTTTGTGGGTAGGTGTATAATTACCAGAAACTTCAAGCACTTTTTGACACAAGCACATCTCACGTTTATAGGTTGGCTGCCCTAATGTCAGTTTTTCTGCTATTTTGTAATTGATAGGCATACAATGCTCTTACCGAAGAGCATTATATACACTTACAGTCCACGAAGGATTTAGTAGGTAGAATGTCCCTAAAATGCTAATCAGCATGTTTAACGGCAGCAGTTCCCTGCCACGCAATTCGGGTTTGATTCTTTTCACCACTAGCAAACTCCATTAGTTTCTCATTTCACACCTGGGAGATTTCTGATGCTAACTGTGTCACAGAATTTCAAGAGACTGTTTCACTTGCATTCGGATGCTGGTCTTACTGCCTCTGTTGATTTTAGGAATGAAGCTAAATTTACATAGAAAAGAACTGTGAATTTTGAACTGGTTTGACTGGTTTCTCTCTCATGGCATAATAGATATGGGATGTTTAATTTTGAGCCCTAATAGATTACAATTCATTCTCATTGTGCATGGGAAAATAATGTAAAATACACAGTCTGGAGGTTTTACAAACCATTACTTCCTTCTGAGATACACAGCTATTCAGACTTGTACTATCTTGTGGATTTTTGACTACTGTATTGCAGTCCAGCTACTCCTTTGGTTTCCATTCCTCAAAGTGGCATGTGGAAAATCATGTTTCTAAAGCAATATGTTTGGCATGCATTCTCCTGTATGCACTGGATGATGCTGAGAAAGGATCTGATATATGTTGCCATTCATTTAATGAAATGCACAGAGTAGAATTAATAACTGGAGAAGAGTTTCAGTGCTCCCGGCATGAAATAATGCAACTTCCATAGCAGTCATTAAGGGAGTATAAGCAGCATATGAAGAAGCAAAAAGTTTACCTAGAAGGATTTTTTTGCAATTAGTACTGTGCTGATTATCCAGTGGAATCGGTTTTCTATGCAGCCAGGTCAACGCATTTAGTTGCATGAGAGTGATGTCTGGGTGCTTGTATACTTCCAGGCTGGAATAGCTGCTGCTGTACATGGCCAGAGAAATACAGCCTCTTCTTGCTGAAAGAGTGCTGCAGTCAGGAATTATGCTGTGGTTGCTTTTTTTTTTTTTCTCTATTTTTTTTCTCCCTTCTTTCTAAAGCATTCAGAGAAATGAATACCCGTTGTCCCGGTCCAGGGACCAGTCACCTACTCGGTTGGGTTATACTGTGTCATTACAGACAAACAGAGGTTTCTTATTGGAACCGTCAGCTGCAAAAGTATGGGTCTGCAGCCTGAAGTCCTGGGGTTTGGGTTTTTTTTCAGCTCAGCTTACGGCAGCATTGAGATACTGAGGTTTCTTTCCCAGTCTCGTAAATGTGCTGTTGTCACAGTAATTGTTCCCTTGGAAAATGCAGAAGATCTGCTGGCTTTGCAATGTGCCTGTCTACTGTTTTATTCCAAAACTCATTTCAGACCAACTGGAACCTGACGTTATAGGTGCCATTTCAGTCAGAGGTTGACTCCTGTGCTTAGCACGTGTTGGAAAGACTGTTTAGCTGTTAACTCTTAACTGAAGAGTCTGAATTCAGTCCTGAAATCAGGACGGTGACCACTCCTCTGAAGAAGAATACTTCTCTCCATTGATCTGCAGAAGGACCTAAATTTAGCTACTCTGAATTGAAGAAGTAAAGCTAGGTGCCTGAAATGCACAGTGACTTTCTGTCTCCCCACCTCTGTGGTCTCATCTGAGAGTGCCATTGTGTTAAAGCCCTGAATTAGATAATCCGGTGTGAGGCCAGTGGGTTCAAAAATACAAGTGAAGTCTATTTGTAGTGATTATGCTGATTGTATAGAGATATTGAGAGGGAAAGGAATGTGCATGTGACTCTTTGGGGACGCGCTTTGATCTTTTGCCTCCCCCTGCCAAGCAGAGAAGGACACGGAGAGTAGGAGTAGATGCAGATAATGTTGGAAAAATAGGTTTTATCCAAGGCTGTCAGTGTGGTTTTGGCCGTGGCACATTTCACTGAGCCAGCTGAACCCCCTCAGCCCATGCAGAAGACACCGTCCAGCTTGGGTGGCTGTGGTTGGCAGCAGGGCTGAGCAGTGCCTTTCTGAAAGAAGCAGTGCCCTTCTGCTGAGCTCCTTGTCCTGACCAGCACTTTTGCTGAGTGCTTGCTGGATACTCAGAATTTATTGATGAATAAATCCATGGGGCAGGAGCTGCCTTTAAAAGAGTTGTCTGCTGAGATGTTTGAAATCTGCGACTGATATCCTTGTTATGGAAAACTGATTTCACTTTTGCCACATCTAAACTCAGTGATGTAACTTCTGCATTTGTGGATCAAGCTGTCCGCCCACTCCAGATAAAGCAAGGGGCTTTGCTTTGAAATCCTGGCTTTGGGGAGGGGATGAAGGGACAAACAGGTGATGGATGTTAGTCATATGCATTATATACCTTGCCAGCGAGCACTGTGCAACAACCCATATATGACAGAATAAAGGAACATTAAAAGGTTCAGCATTAATCCACTCTGGAAGCCTTGGCCTGTTGACGTCCAGCTGGGAAGTGGGGTAATCCGGGTATGATCCTGTCACAAGGTGTGCTGAGCCTCCAGGAGCTACCTGTCTTTAGCTCTGGCCTCACTTCAACCTGAATCCTGTGCCTGGGTCAGAGTGCCCACATCTCCTTCTTAGCCTTCTCCCTCCTAAATGGAAGCACCTTCAGTTTTCTTGGACAGGGATGTCGGCCACCGGTGTGCAAAGCTTCTGCTGGCAGGGTCAGTGTAGCTCCAAGAGTGAGGGGTCACTTAGATTTTAACCAAAACGTGTCAACACTGATTACGTTGTTAAAAGACGTAAGCCTTTGAATCCCCAACATGACACTTGTAATCCTACAGTCCTTGTAACGTCAAGCGACAAGTCTGAAAAAGGTGTTGGGTTTGATGCTGTTGCTTGGGATGGCTTCAGGTCAGAGCAGCTGAGCTCCATGGGTGGCATGGGACCTCTACTGCACCCTGCACCCTCTTCTAAAGTGATGAGGCTTCAAAGAGTGGGTGGATGAGGGCTCTGCTGGGATATTCTGCTTTCCTTTGGCAAGTCCTTGGGGGTTTTGTTGCACTAACACATTCAGATTGGAAGTAACATGGCAAATAGCTGCCATAACTGGAGGTTTCATGGTGTTGTCTGTGCTTTGCTTTGAAAAGATAAGCCTGAGACTTGATGTGTGCCAGGACCACTGTGAATGCAGAGTGAAGCTGTGTTTAATTCCTCTTTAACACTGGTGTATAAACAAGGAGTATCTGCCCTGGAAATTTTTCCAGCTGCTTGCAGAGAAGCAGTAATGGAAGCTCAGCGTTGAGATTGATTGATTACTCACAGATTATAGAGCAGCAATTGCAGACAGTTTTACTGTTTAAACACTGCTTGGTATTAAACCACTTTTATAGCAGGCTGGAAAGGCAGATGTCCATTTAATCTGCTTGGCTCCTTCAGCACTGCGTAATGTCATGAATGACAACTTTCTTCAGCAAAATGGAAACTTTCAGCTGCGCGATCCCGTGGCATAGACTTGGAAGTGAGGGAGAAGCTTGCCTCTCTTGGTTACCCCTTAAGTGAATGTGAGCTTTACTTTAAGATTATATATTCACTATAAATCAATAATAAGACGTTGATTTCCAAAGGTAGTATAAAGTGAAGTGTTGTGAGGTATTCTAAACAATCCCTTTCTTTGAATCTTGCCTGTTGGTTTAAAAAAGAAAACACACACACACAGAGGCACACACACACACAAAAGCACTCCTCTTGCAGCCTGTCCCTCAGAGTATAGGCTGTATGTACTGCGGTTTTGCTGTCCAATCTAGAAGTGCCACTTTTCTGCTTTGCTTCAACAAACGCTGAAGGACTGCGTCTGTTTGTTACAAACCCAAGTGCTTTCCATTGTGTGTTCCCTCTGATCTGCATCTGTAAGGAGCACAGAGTAGAACAGCCAGCATGACCCCCTTCCATCCCCATAAAATGAGGTTTCAGAAAACCAGGCCCCGTTGGCTGGTCAGTGCTAGCTGGACTCGCTGCAGAGCCGGCACCGGCATGAAGGGAGCTGGGAGAAGTTAATGTCCAGTGGGCACGTGCCTGGGGACAGTTTGCTGGAAACTTCTCCTCGGCTTTCTGATGACAAAATGAGGTTTTTCACTCTGAATGCAAATGGTGTGCCGCTTCAAACCGGCCCCACTGGGAAAGTAATGAAGAAAACACCACATTGTCTGTAAAGGCAGGCTGCAGCTTGCCCGGAGGGTTGCCTTTGGCTCCTGGCACCGTTTGCTGCCTGCCTGGAGCCAGTAGCTACCCAGCTGGTATGTGTGATGAGTGGCAGTGTCCTTGAGGCCTGGTGGCTGCTGGCACCATGAGTGGTAGGGCAGGTGTGACAGACCTGTCCTTTACTTGCCCTTTCATGGCCTGCAGTAGAAGATGGAGTGGCCGCTAAAGCAGATTTCAAGAATGCTAGATTTGTAGAGCATATGGCCTGGCCTTTCTTTTAAAAAACTGTAAACAGACTTATGAAGGAAATGGTGTTTGAGCAGAAGACATGAGCAAGTTCTGGCTTCTTGACTGGCTTTGTGGTGGACAGGGCTGTTGGCAGAGCTCCTGGGAATTGAAAATGAAGGTGTTATCCCACATCTTTGAGCTGTGTTTTGCGGGGGTTATATCACTTTTTGGGTGTTCTTCCTCATGACCATTTCTTTTTTCCCTTTCAGACTAGTTTTAAAATAATGAAATGGAGGCTTGTTAAGCCTTTTGGTTGCATAACATGCTGTGTTGGAGATGTAAGCCCATAGCAATCTGCTCTCCCGGCCCACCAGAGTCTTCCCTGGGGAACTGCAGCACAGGCTACATGTGCAGACATGTAATTAATGGTGGAAGAGCAGCCCCTGCCAGGAGCTGGACAGGGGCCTTAGGTCTCCAGAAGGGTCCATGCTCCATCAGGCTGTTAAATGGACAGTTCCTACACAGCAAACTCTTGGGGTGCAAGTTTATCTTGATAAGCCAATTTTCTGCAAGCAAAGTGCAGCTGTGTGTTTCACTAGATGGGTTTCATTACTTTTTGTGGGATGTGTCTGGTATGGAGTAATTTTTTTTCAAGAAATGAAATGAGCTGATGATGCTGCTTTATCAAAATGTCAGTAGCTGTTGCATTTTCTGCCTAACAGTCTTTGTTTGTCATGTCATTATGAAGTTGTATGAACTTATGAGTGACTTTTTAAGATGAGATGTCAACTACTGACATGAGTTTTCAGCAGAAATGATCTTCGCCTTCTCGTTTCTGAAGTGCTTCCTAGCTGTTGTCTGCCTTCATTCAATTACTGTCCCCCAGAATGGCATATGAAAGTATTTTTCTAGAAAATCTCTTCTGTCTGCTCAAAGTGAGTAAACAAATACTGCTTGCTGTGATGTAACATGTTGCAGTTGCCTCCTTGCAGTTGTCTTTGCCAACATGCCATAAAAAACAGCCTCCATTTATATTATTTGAAGAATTGTATTTATCAACAAGTTCGTGATTGAAATTGGTCGTTTGTATTTATCAGAAAGCCTTATTTACGTACTTCATGCCTGCCCTGTGAAAAGAGGTTAATTCTTCATCAAAGTGTCTAATTTGAGAAGACCTTAAATAGGATATTATTGCCTGATAGAAAAGTCCTCTATGCTTTCTACTAAACCCACATTACAGCTGCAATCTTCTATCTACCTGTATAGATGCGTACGTTAAAATCTTCCTTTGCATTGCATTACTCTCTTGAAACACAGTCCTTGGCCACTCTTTCCTTAGATGTACATGTGTAAGAGTACTAGTCATGTCGAAAAACCATTCTGCGTTGCCTTGCCGTGGCAGATCTGAATGTCATGCCGTGTGGTCTCCCTAAGCAGAGTCTTTACACCTCCGCTCTTTGTCCTCAGATTTTTTCTAAGCTCCCCGAACCTAGGGAGGTGAGCAGGTTTGTGCAAGGTCAGGTCTGTTAAGCAGCCGACATCCGAAACACTTAGGCTGATGAAGCGCCTTTTTGATTGTTCCGTTTCCAAGTGCCAAGTGCCCCTTTTACTGCAGCAAACAGAAACAGGAGCTAAGAAGCTTTCTAATGCCATCAGGGTAGCAACTTCTTTTATTGCTTGCAGAAAAAACCCTGTGGTTTGAATTAAACTTTTGTTATTAATCTGGGGTTAGCCTTGTAAAGTGCAATTGCTTTGGACATATCTGCAGAGAATGAAACCTTAAGAGAACTTGTCCGTTTGATTGACGGCTACACGGAGCAGATAATGTGCTGTATTTCTGAAGCAGAACTGTCGGAAGTAAGGTGCAGATAATTGGCATACATCCGTGCTTTATCTAGACTAACTTGGGGCTGACAGGTTACTTATCCATTGTCCCCACTGTTTTTGCTAATGCTTAGCCATGTTAAGTAGCAAAAGATGCCAGTGCTGAATTAGTTGCTTCCGTAAAACAGTATTTAAAAGGTGTTCTTGTGACACTTGAAAACTTTACTGAATTGATACCTTAGAAAACATGTGTTCTTTCCATTCGCTCTGCAAGGTGCAGGTTTAACACGGAAATAGGAAAGCTGGTCTAATATCCAGAAATAAAATACCACTAGCAGAGTTTTGTGGACTCTATTTATAATCAGTTTAAATCTCTTTTGCCCTTCTACCTTGGAAGAACCTATTTTACCCTTTTACCCTTCCTCTGTATGTCCTGGCCCTCAACTGAGAGCCTAGTTGTCAAGTGTGGTACAGAAGATGGCATCAAATCTAAATCTCTCTGTGCTTGTGTGGGCTGTCAGTTGAATAAGTTTTATAGTATGCCTTTGGATTCAGACAGGGTAGGTTTTAGGAGTTCTGAAGACACCAAGGAGTAGTAGGGGTCACTGCCGCACAAGCTTTCAAGATATGAAACAGCAAAGTAAAAGGATGAGTGAGAGTTGCTTCCCCAAACATAATCACCCCATAAATACTTTTGATAATTAGGAAACTAGAAGAAACATGGACATGGCTGCTAGACTGTGGCTATTCATGTTACAATCCAAGGAAGACTGTGAGCACTGGTCTTCCCGGTTTATACCTCCAGGCACGAGCCTGCAGAAGACCATGAGATTGCTTTTTGATGCGTGGTGATATGTGTCAGGTTGAGGCTGGCTTTTCCTACCATGCCACAGAAATATAGTCCTTAAGCTGGACACCTCTATCTGATAAAGGATTTAAAAGTAAAGCAGAGTGGTTGGGTTTTGAGTTTGAAGTACAAGAAGTTTACCTTTTTTTTATTCTTCTCTTCCTCACCTGCCAAGCCAAGAAAAGTATTTTCTTACTCAGTAGTAAATACACATGCTAGCTTCTGTTTCAGTACCATGCATATACAAATACCAACAAGGCAAAAGAAAGTACACAAGTTAAATAGCATGGTCCCAAAAATACGCGGATTTGGTCTGTTTTGTCTGTTGCACATTCACCTGGCTCCCCCTCAGGAGGTGGCTTGGGTGCGTAGTCAGATTCCTGGCAGCAGGGCAGGGATCTGTAGGATATTAGAAGCATATCAGGAGAGTGGAGAAAAAAAATAATACAAAGGGAACCTGACAGACCCCTTTTTGGTTTCTACTTAGTACCTCCCCGTTTTGTGCTGTATTGTAAGCTGTGCTTTAGCAATAGTACAGACAAAGCCTAACAAAGAGACTTGCTTGCTGGCAGAAAGTTGCTTAAAATAACTTACTGAGGATAAAGAGTCTGCCCAGGTCAATAATGCTGTGAAATCCTCAATGTGTAACAGCTCCAGGAGGTTTTGTAGGCATATGGATTTTTAAAAGCTTTAGGCTGGTGATAAGGCAGTAAAGATTGTAGGGTGCTGCTAACCTTGTATTGATGGTGCTGGGACAGGCTTATGAAGATTCGGAGTTTGGCTATAGAAATACTGAAGTCTTTGTTCCCTTCAGCAGAACTCTGATTTAAAGTATGAATGCTAGAAAGCAAGGGCTGTTCTTTGTTAACAGATATTTAGAAAGAAAGGGCTGTTCTTTGTTAACAGATATTTAATACCATTAAGAGTCTTTGTTGTATTTTACTCTTCAGTCAGATCTATGACTTTTAAAAATGCTGTCAAACAACTTACCTGGCTTGCTTTTCTTTAAACCAAGGGAGGCTAATTTATCAAATACAGCGTAATTAATCCCTGCCTTCATTATGAATGTATTTCTTTTGGTTCTAGTTTTATGTAGCATTATTTTTAAAACATCAGCTGAAGGTTAACAATATGAAGTTTATTTCAGCCAGTTTTCATTGAAGGCAGCCACTCATGATAACTGGTAGAGATTATGTTATCAGTTCACTAATCCTTCAGTTAAAGCAGGAGCTTTCTCGACCACATTTTAAACTGAAAAATTGTAATGTCCTGTTTGAAGGTGGCCTCTTTTGTAGTCCAGTTGAAACTTTTATTTTGAGAAATTCCTAAATGTTCAGCTCCAGAGTTGTTTGATCCATGTTCTGCCACATCCACACATGCAGCTCATATGGAGGGAGTACAGTGGGGGAAAGGGGCAGGAGTGGAGTTGTGGTGGGGAGGGAAACCTCATCCTTTCCACCTTATGGAGTAACTTTTGTTTTAGTGTACCTTATGCTGTGGGGTTTCAGTTTGATGCTTTGTAGGTACGTTCGTGGGTGTTTTTAAGAGCAGACATACATTCAGTGATTCCTCTTAAGAGTATGAATGCATGTTAGTTGTGATGGTGTGCAAAAGGCTTACAGCAGGTATGGAGGCTCACAGCAGACTGCCTTACCAAGGCTATGACTCATTTTCTTTTGCTGTGCAGTTGGTATGGGGTCAGCCAGCTGCAAAGCTGTGTGGGGAAAAATTCCTAACAATATAGTTCAAATTCTCTTTTAGTGGTTCTGCTCAGTATATGCACCCAGTTTCTAAATGCAGCCATGCTCTGTCTTTGTTTTCAGAAGAAATTGTGTTCCCTCATTTCCCTTTCCCAGTCTGATGCTGCACTGCAAGCCCCAGGGAGCCACCTGGAGAGTCAAAGATAGAGGGAGGGCAGGAGGGAAAACATTTCCTTCTTACCTTGGTCCCACCTGGCTAGAAAGATGGTTGGTGCTGCAGGCAGGATGCTGTGTCCCCACCAGCCCAACCTGTCTGTTGTCTTTGGCTGGGGAGTCAGGTGGGCTTGCGTCAGTGATGCAGGGGTTCCTTCTCCCTGGTGGAAGGGGGGGAGTCATGCCTGAAGGGCAGCATACCAGACAGAAGACTGCTCCTGAAGCCACGTAGCCTATACAAGCTGCCATATCTCTGATTTCACTCATCTGCTTTTATAGTAGAAGTTATTAGAGTGATGTTTTATCCCATCTGAAGTAAACTCATTTCTTATCTTTGCATGCATCAAAGAGAATGTGAACACCAAGCCTTTGTAGCAAAAATTCAGTTAAGTGAGATGGGATCAGAGTGTCGAATCCAACAACTTAATCTTGTAGACCAGTGAGATGAGTGGGTGTTAGACTAGTTGGCACCTGGAAACAACAGTAAAGTTATCTTTGTTGTCTTACTGTTTGGGGATTTGGGATACAAAGAGGTATTTCACAAGGATGTACCTGGTTTCTTAATGCTTTCCGTGTTTGCTGCCTCTGCCTGAGAGGACTATACCAGTGGAAAGAGTACCAGTAAGACCATTTATCCTTTTGGCTGTAGAGATTATGGCTTCTGGTCCAATTTAGACAAGTTTTGTATTTACCAATGCTTTCTGTGCCAGAGGACAAACCAGTCCCCCAGCTCTGTGCTTCCAGCCTCCACCCAACAAGCTGGAAGTAGTTACCTGAATAAATGAAGTTGTGATCGTTTTTGTGGACTGGAGAGTGAAGTCAGCATGTTCTGCTGGCTATCACAAAGGCAGCCATATTGATCTGCAGTTCAGTTTGCATTTCACATCATTAGACAATAGCAGTTTTGAGCAGAAAATCTTCTCTGTCAGCAGCTGAAGTAGTATAAAGATGATTTGGGGTTTTTTTGTTTGTTGGGTTTGGGTTTTTTTAAAAGATATTTGTTTAAAGGGTGATTCTTCCCTGTCATGTTGAGTGCACAGCCCACATATTATGTTGTAATGAATGATCTCCAGAGGTCCTTTCCAACCCCTATCATTCTGTGATTCTGTGAACTGGAGACTCTGGTGTAAAGGTGTTTAAATTAAACATACATAAAACTTACCTGAGCTCTACTTTCCTTTCGCAACAATCTAGCAAACTTGGGATATGAACGTGTTGCCACCAACATTAATATCAGTTCTCAAGGATCCAGGATTTATCTTCATTTAGAGAAGTGTATGACCATCTTCTGAAGTAGGTTGCATGTGTTTGTGGGAGGGAGGGGAGTTCCTTCAACTAATTGCTACAATAGCACACAATTCTAGAAAGATCAACCAAATTTCAGATCTCGATTTTCAATGGTCATTTTTTCCACCTGAGGGCAGCTTTGGTGAGATGTCATCGAGACCCTGCTTGGCTGCAGGTGGCAAATAGAAGCATCCATGGGGAGATTCGTGGACCTTGTTGTTCAACAAATAAAGCCCTATTGAATAATGGAATGTGCATTCAAGTCTTGGAAATGCTCACTTCTTGAGCTGCAAAGTCTGATTTCTCCTCACCTTTGACAAACTTCAATTGCCATGAATAACCTTTGCTAGAAATATTTAATTGGTGCTTAATGTAACTTTAATAATATAGTTGGTTTATATGTAATTTCCCTGTTTATGCAAAAGGAATGTAATTGATTGTGATAGTTTCTTGCCAATTCTTGCTAATAACAGCAAAAACATCTTAATTTAAATGATTTCACGTTAGTGGATTCTGGGTTCCTCACATGGGGTCATTTTGTTGAAATCCACGGACTGGAAAGGAATCAATATGGGGCTTTTGAAACTGGTGGAGGTTTGCAGTGCTCCCACTACGATTGATTACAGCTGCTTTTGTAGGGCTCTAAAAAGAACAATCTGTATTAAAAACATCATTCTTTGGTATGAGCTCGAACAGCTCCAAATAGGTTTCCATGGGGGCTGCCCTGCAATTTGACCACTTCAAGGGATTGCAGTAATCACCAGTGGGCCAGGGCAGCGAGGCAGAGGAAAGGCTATTAGGTGGGGAGTTATTGGCATGCATGCCAAAGAGGTTACCCTGGCAGCTTTAATCATTCATCCCCATTCTCAAGGGGAGGGAGGAAAATATAAGTGTTAGTTCTTCTGATTGATTAGGAAAGAGGATCAGTAAAACATGAAAGGAGAGGGGAGGTGTGTGCAGAAGAGACAGCGTGCGTTAGATTGAAGAGCACAGCCTGGGGCAGGTACATGTAGGTATGACCTCTATACCAAGAGCTACCTGTGTCTCCCATTACTGTCGGGCTTGTCAGTGGTGATTCAAAGACAGGCTAACTTCTTCATTCAGCATTTTCAAAGTAGCACACTTAGCTTCTTGGTCACGGCTGTACCTTATATTTAACCTGTCTGCACATGGGCTGATGTGTCCTTAAAAAAGTGATGAGCATTTTGAGCTGTGACAACGATTTGCATGGTGGTTTTGATCCTATTTTTGGTGAAACCGATGGGTGCTTTTCGGAAAACATGTAGAAAATTGCTATGCTAATTGAGATAAATCAATCTGTGATGCACATCACTGGCTGCCGGGCTCTGATGCTGTTTTTGCCTGCACATTTCCCTTTAATATGTCAGTCTGGAGTAGCGATTCAGAAGCTGATTCAGCTGTGGCTCTTCTAAAATAGTTTCCCTGTTGTATCGTGCCTACGTCAAAGGCAGAGTTGAAGAATAAACTGTTCATCGCACCAATTGTTAGCTTGCCATGAAAACTGAAAGGGCTCTGAATCTTTTAATTTTGGGATTCCCAGAGAAACCTTGGTATTAAAAGTTGGGTATTTGGTATTAAAATTTTGCTTTTACATGGGAAACAAGAATTGCTCTGTATTGTACCCTGACTGTTTAGCAGTTGTCAGTTTTTCAGGTAAAGTAGACCCCTGAACTGCAGTATTCAGTTCTGGGGTTCATGCACTGGGAGAGAAAGACCTGTTCATGCAGAGTCAGGGAGTGTGGTATGATGTCAAATCAGGGGGTTCAGGTGAACAACGCTGTTCACTCAGGTCGTTGTACCACATCTGTCCTGCTCCTCTATCATTCCTAAGTACCCATTTGTGAATTGGAGTAAGTTTCTGTGGCCAGAGTTAGGAAGGTTCATGATCTGTAGTCTTTGAGGAGGTGATCTGACCACACAGCTCCTCAGCTTTAGGTCTGAGGAAGGACCAGTGTGTCTGGTCCACCTCTTGAACATGGGCGTTCAGCATGAATTGCTCTGGAAACTTTATTGATGGGTAAAGAAAATAAAATCCTGGATCACTGGATCAAATAAGTTGGTTGCTGTGGTTGCATCTTGTACATCAAATCCAGTGATCCAGGTAGCTTTTACTTGCTGAATTGTGAGATGAGGCTGTGGGATTTCTTCTCAGAATAGCTTGCCCAGGTAAAGAACTGATCATGACTGGGGTATAGCAGTGGCAGAGATCCACAGATCCAGAAAATTCTGCATAACTGAATGAAGATGTAGGTATCTTCTTGCAGGGTAGATGAAGAAGGCATCTTTTGTAGGGGCAGACCCAACTATGGTCTTGCTTGGGTAGCAGTCCTTAATACTCCTTCATGTGGGCTTGAGCATGGTTGGATAGCCTAGGAGGGCTGTTGGGTAACTGATGAAGACCTCTTTTTGTTCATTTACTAAATATTTGCTGTAGCTGAAGAGCGTGTTTGATCCGTCCCTTGACAGAAATCGTGTCATTGGTACTTGTGTACAAGGATAGAAAGCTGTGCTTGATCTTGCTGCTGTGCTTGCCTGCCTTCCTCCTGTATCTTCATAGAGCATCCCCTATGCCACCCTGGGCAGCACAGTTTCTGGACAAGGGTTTAGATAAATAGACTGAAGTTCGGTTGCTGTGTGCATCTTGTACATAAATGATGCATGATGACTGGAAGTCAGACTCTGTGAAAAGGGGAAAGACAGAAGCTTATTCCATTGAAATTTACCTCAAAGAGGTGAGAACTTCAGAGGACGGTTATCTTTCTCCTCAAGGCAGGACAAGCCTCAGCTCCAAAACTGTAAGCAGGCCAAAGACCTACTACACAGATCTGTGAGCCTTTATAATGGAAAGAAAAACATGTTAAATTAAGCTTGAACAAGTTCTTCTGTTATCATTTTAAGTTCTGTTATCACATAATGTACCATACAGCACGTAATTACACATTAGGGAATGTTTCCAAAGGCACAGATGACTGTTAGAAAACAGGCGCACAAGTTTCTGTGACTTTGTGAAGAGTGTGAACTTAATTCCATCAACTGCAGCACAGTCATTTCTTTGGTGTGTGGCCATAAACGAGCAGCAGCTGACATGGTGGTGCCTTGTGGTGCCTCCTTACCCCGGGGGGGGCTCTTTGCCTTGGAGCATTTCCCTGCTAGTACCATGGATGCGGTGTTTTTTTCTTCAGTGTGAGCCATGGCACAGACTGCTGAAATGCCTAACACTGGCAAGAGTTGTTTTATTGATGCCATCCCTGTCAAATACGCCTCTGTTTTGGTAATTAGTCTGGCGTAACAGACTGTGCGCATCTTAAAAGCCAGCATATTTTGACTCTTGGCTCTGACATGAGGCAATCTCTATAAATCAGCTCTTATGGTAGACTCCTCTATTGTTGAATGCTAGCAGTAGTAGAAGCAGTTTGCAGTGCTTGTGTTTATTTTGGGCTCTCCGCCTTTTCCTCAGCAGCCACGAGCGGTCAAACCCTTTCTTTATCTGTCGTGAGAGATTGGAGGCCTAGAGCTATAGTTTTGTGCAGCATCAGGAAGTTCTTCTACATGAGGTACAAGGAGCGTGAATAATCTTTCTGGCATGTGCTCTGGCCGTGGTAGCGGCTCTGTGCTGCACCGTATAGGATCTCCAGCCTGCTGCATTGCTGCTGGCACCAGCCCCTCGGGCAAACACCTGGCTTACGACACTAGTAGGGGCACCTTACAACGCTGATTTCCTCTTCCACCCTTACCTGCAGAAGAGCAACAACTGTATTCTGGGGTATTTTTAAAAATACCCTAGGAAATGTGCCCTCCTGAGTGAGTCACAGCAATCAAAGCTGTGATTTTAATTGGCCGAAGCCATCGGTGGGGGAGGTGGTGGCTTTCACAAGTTTGGTCCAGGCAGTTCCCATCGCAAGGCTGGTTTTCACATTGGGCACGCAAGTGAACAGAAGGACTGGCACGGAAAGGCAGCAGCTGTGGGGAGTGCTTGGAGGGTTTTATCCTCTTCTGAGGTAAAACTGGGAGATGGTAAGCATGTCAAAATCATTCGGGGGAAATGAGCAATGCAGATGTTGGTTTCCACACGAAACCCTTGCTCTCAAACTTGCAGAATTCAAACTGTTATGGAAAGAATGCTTTTGCTGTGATCACAGTTACCCAGATGGTGGTGTAGGGCAGCTTTTCTGTGGCCAATACTTGCTCCAGTAACAGCACCATACAGCAGGCAGTATGGTTTCTCCAAGGAAGAGAAAGAGGGATCCATAGTGTTGTGTTTAAGTTATATCATGGTTTATTAGCGTCTTATTTCTCAAAAAATCCCACATCCACCCACCACCATGCCTCCTACCACCCCTTCTGCCAAAGGCCTCACCACCATTGGGGAAGTGTGATGAAGTGGGGTTTGCTGGGAAGAGTTTTGCCTGTGAGTCCTTAGAAGTGGCCACCACCACCTTGAAAGGAAACAGTGGGGTCTACTTCTTTCCTTCCCTTCTGTGCCCAGCTGTAGGACATGTCAGTGAAAGGAAAGTAATCTGTAATAAGACAATTAGTGGTAAACATGCCTCATGACATAAAATCTTACTTCAAAATGATGTGTTTGTACCAGGGTATATGCAGGCAGTGTAGGGATGCACAGGCTGGAGGAGGTTGATGAGCTCTGGCTCAAACTTTTTTCACTGGGAAAAACTAGTGCTCTGAGGTGTAAATCTGATTTTCAACTTTTATGCTGTAGAATTTCGTTTAAAATAGGAACTTTTATTCCTGGACAAGGTTAATGACTCTTAATGGTACAGAATCACCAGTGAAATAACTTTCCTGGTGTGATGAGGGAAAGCAAAGTAATAGTGAACAATGATGGTGAGGTGCCTGCCAGCTTTGGGGTCAGCAACGCTGAGCTTTGTTACGACTAACTCCTTTTGGGTGGCAGATAATAGTTCCTTCTGCAGGAAGCTTAGGGGGAAATAGAGCCTCTCCTTCCCACAGCTGCCTTTTCTCCTGCCTTCAGTGGGAATCTCTGCGATGGCCCTCAGGCTTTAGGTGAATGCATTCAGGTAGTTATCTTTCCAAAAACATAGTGTGTATGAGGAATGCTTTACTTCCATGAACTCGGACTCACCAGATGAACATGCTTGTTAGACAAGCAGTAATAGAAAAGCGAGATCCATTAATACAAGAGGAAAATCTGTTTTCTTTCTGCTCCTTACATCTAGGATCTCCACTTAATCAACAGCTGTAATGCTTGCAAATTTTCAGAGCCTTCTGGGTTAGATATTTGGGATATAACATCACTTTTTAAAATATTAGTTTCTGGTTCAGTGCATACTAAACGGGTTACATATAAAAGACTTCCATCTGGATAAAAAGGGAGGCAACATACCATTAATAACCCAGCTGCAAACCTCAAATTCTCTGTCCCATATATAAATATATATATATATATAATCTACCCAAAAAGGCATAGAACAGACATTTGAGTGCATCTGTAAGTAATAAAATGTTTCCTTCCATGTGTCAGTTACTCATCGCTCTTCCGTCTGAATTTCAAACAGCCACAACAACCATGGTAAACATTACTTCTTCACTGCTCCTCACACCAGCTTTCCTGGCTTCATCCACATGGCATAAAAATCTTTAATGTCTTACTCTTAAATCATCCCCACATAATGGGAGAACTGACTGTGACAGCAGTGCTGGAAATGGGAATGGTTGTTATAGGGTGCTTCGTACTTGGGGTTTTTTTATATATAAATGAAGTGTGCCATCTTTTCACAACTCTCCTTTTGTCTGAAGATTGTTTTAAAATTTTTGCCATTGTAATTTTGATGAATAATTTCTGCCTTTCATGAGGTGATGAGTCAGAAAAAACCCTTTTTTTTTTTCTTTGTTTCCTCTCTTTTAGTGTCAGAATGAGGGTTGGGGCTTTTTAAAAAATACGTCCTGGATGATCTGAATTTATTAAATTAAAAATAATTTAAAATGTACACTCTAGGAAAATAAAGACTTTGAGATTTCAAATTCAACATATAACTGGTATTGGAATATATTTTATCTAGTATTTAATGGGTGCTAATCTACGCACTTCATCCATGAGATTTAGATTTATGCCAGTGTAGTCAATAGCCAGACAAGAATCAGCGATCACTGGCATGTAGCATGTGAAGTATTTAGGTCACAGGATTTTGCAGCATTATATTCTTGGAATAAAAACGCAAGTGGGATAACAATGATGGACGAGAATGCAATCTCTGTCAAGAGGTAACGAGCAGTTTTTGTGGCTTCAGGGCCAGATTAAAGGACTGATAACAGAGACATCCTTGCCTGGTGTTCCTGCCGGTTTAATATATCTGAAAGAAAGGCTGTTACATAAAAGTGACGCGAGGGCCCTCATTTCAATTGTTAGCCATAGGAAATAGTCCCTAAAATATTAGGTCTTCATTATAACTACAAATGGATTTATGGAGTTAGAAATTGCAAACTTTTTTATTTTTCCTCCTAAGGATATTGAAGTGCCAGTACAGACCTTTCTCTGTCCAAACCTACTGATGACAGACATGTTTTTCCAACTTATCTTTTGTGAACACCCTGGAAGCAGTCCATGGGTCCTCATGGATTCCCAGCTGACAAGTGAGAAGACATTCCTAGAGCAAATATTAAATCAAATTTATTGTTACATAGCATAAAATTGCAAAGCATGGCTTCAGAGCTCGATGCTCACTTAAGCACCGTGAAGTATTCTTTTTTTTCATTAACCTTCTCTCATTTTCCTAAGCCTAATCTTCACGGAATTATTTTTAACAAATGCACATTTTTTGTTAACTGTTGGGCTTTTCTTTTTATTCTTAACATTAAAGCAGTTTTAATTTCAGCTACATGCTCCTGAGCAACTGGGAAAGAAGCACAAGCTGTGGGTATAGAGAAGTGACCATACCTTGAGTCTACTAGCCAGTTTGCAAAGAGAGTCTGTCTGGGGACAGTGCTGTGCATTTGTCTGTGCAAATACCTGGGATTTTTAAGCTAGGGTATGCTTCTTTGTGCATTTGGCTTGAGAGGGTGCTTGTGTCCTGCCCAGCTTCCACTAAAGGAGAGTCGTTTGTAGGAAGGGATTGTGGCCAGAGGAGCTGCAGAGCATCTTCCTCAGATGGAGCTTGATGTCTAGTCTGTGGTTGACTGTACTATATATTTCTCCCAATAGTAAATATTGGACTGGGTCTGTAAGACTGTGGGGAATAGTCTTCTCATTCTGACGGGATTGTGCCTTCCACAATACTAGATATTAAATAATGCTTCCCATTGCATCCTTTGCATTTCTGGAATAAAATACAATGGATGCTCAAATTGCTGCTGAAAACTACCCAGGCTCTTCTTCCATTTCTGTTCCTCTGTTTTCAGCTGGTTTAAATCTTGAGAACATCTCAGCGTAGCTAGAAATGAAAGCATTTGGCAGCTGAAAAGCCATAATTCATTGAAAGAAAGGGAGTGAATATGATGGTGGGGAGCCTGGCTGACCAGGCACTTGCAGTTTGGGCTGGATTGGGTTAGCTGCTCAGCTGTCTTACAAAAACTGAATCTTTAGAAGAACTGTCAGGAATAATTTCTGTCTTCTCTGACTCCTGTGAGGCTGGAAAGAACAAAATAACAGGGCTGTTTGGTTTTTTTGGGAGGGAGGCATTGGTTTGGGTTTTTGCTTGTTTTTTGAATTCTACTAAGTTTGCTTCTGATATAGACAGAAGTGGGAAAGGCCCTAGGGAATAAATTGATTTGTAAGTTCTTATTTTTATTCAACACTAAAAATTCTGGGCATGGATGTGTGATGCTTCTGTTCCCATGTAGACTAATTTTCATTCACTGACATTTGCAAACTCGGGCTGTTTCTCAGCTGTTGCCAAATGCTATTGGCAATTCCTGTTGTGAAGAAATTTCTCCAGGTAGGTCTTCCATTTTTTTTTCCCAGCGTGGCGTTGGGAAATATTTACTGCCTCCGATACCTTTTGAATATTGTATGCCTTTTCTGTGCTCATGGGCAGCTGCTGCATTTCCTTTTAAATATGTTTTGGTTTTTTTCCTGCCTGATATTGAGGAGTGGGCTGTTTTGCACCACAGCTGTGTCTGCAAGTAAACTGGGGTGAAGGGGCTTGGTCCATTGTGGCAGCCTGATCAACATCAGGATATTTTTTCTGTGACTGGGAGTTGTTTTCCTATACGGAAGCAGCCTCTGCAGTCTTAATTACAATACCACCTATACTCCTACCCAACTACTTCAGGCCTTCCTTTGGAGACATCTTTTAAAGGAATTAAGTCATTTGATGGTGACCAGACATCGTCTTGAATTTCTGCTTTGGGCTGCAGCCAGTTCCAGGCAGACCGTGGGAACCAGCAGCACACATAAGAGCAGGCCTTTCCTAATCCTTTCTTGAAAACAGGGGGTTTGGGTTTTTTTTTTCCCCCAGGGATCTCACAGGTAAAAGCTACTGTGCAAGAGTAGTACTTTGACCAAGTATCCTGTTGGTTTTCTTTTTCCTCTTTAGAAGAAAAACAGGGTAACACTGTCATAGTTCAGAGCTGTTAAGAAAAGTATCAGGTGCACCCAGTGTGAAGGTCTAAATCTGAAGTACTCTAGCAATCAGGATGGCCTTTCTGTTTTCTGTGAAAAATATATGTATATATTTTTAATATTAGATCAAACTGAAGAGTAGTTTTGTGCTGTGAAGAAGCTTAGAAGGTTGGAAGAGGACCCCATTGCCAAAAAGCCTTCTAAAAACCCAAGAAGTCACAAATCTCTTCAATAATATTTTTTAGACCGCGATGGGGGAATGAGGGGGAAGATCTATTTCAGAAAGTTAGCTGTGGGTCTTTGCATAGAGGAGTTACCCCTCTTGCAGTTTGGTACACCTTTAGGAAAGCTACACTGAACATTGGGTAGAATAAAATGGGCAAGCAGCACATTTGGGTGATTATATGAAATAAAGACAGAATTTGGTGTAGTATTGCTTCTTGACTTTAAAACTCCCATTTGCAACTGTCATATGTTTTTCAACAAGTCCTGGCAAATGGGCGTTTACGACAACGCTGGTGAAAATAATAGCAGTAATAGTGGCAGGTACCTTCTCAGTCAGCACAGGTACATGGTTCCCGTAAGGACGTGCATGCTCTGCTGAGGAAGCACAAGCTGCTGTGGAGGAAGACAGTCATTAGTCTTTCAAAGCCTGGACCGTCAGTCTAAAAGGATGACTGATACCTTGTTCTGTTATCAGCTCATTTTAGCAGAATTCCTCTTTAGTGGGGAAATACTTGTAAACAAAAATGTGGTGAAAGTCCCAAGGACCCAACTTTTTGCCTGTTGAAACTACAGCTAAATTTTGGAGAGATGTATTCATTTAGGAATTAGAGCATCTTGCCTGATCAGATTTTTGGAGATACATTGCCTGATCCAGCAGGAAATGTCATGGTCCTTAATCAACAGCACTATCTTGGAAACATTTGTATTCTGTAGTCCCAAGTTTTCCTTGTAACTTGTAAAGAACTTCATGAGGTTTGGCTTGAGGTACACCTGAGATAGTTTTTGAAATACGCTCTTGTTGCTACCTATTTGAGATCAAATCACAGACTTTACATGACAGCCTATAGATTTGTATATTTGAGATCCTGACAGAGGGCTTCAGTCCTGGGATTTGCTTCTTTCTTGTTACAGAAACTCTGCAGAGTGTATTGAAAATCCTATTTATTCATTCCCGCGTTTAACGCGATGAAGTGTGGTTTGAAGGGGCCTTGCTTCCTAAAGGTTGGGTGGTTTCTTAGTTTTCATTGTGCAGCTGTGGAATTTTTAAAATGCTATAATTTTACAAATTTCTTTAACATCTTAGATGAATGCATTGCATAAACTGAAAGTATAAACTGTTCGGTCTGTCATCATCAGCTCCAAAAATAGGAGTGAAGAGACTGCTATGCTGGAGAACTGTTATCTTTTTAACCATTCCCTCTTATCTCTTTTCCAGAGAGCAGATTTGACCTCTGATAAAGATTTATACCTTGACAACAGCTCTGTTGAAGAAGCATCAGGCGTCTATCCAATTGATGATGATGATTATTCTTCTGGGTCAGGTTCAGGTGAGACAACATCACAGTTTGATTTTAAAAAGTGTAAGAAACAATGCAATTATTTGAGGAAAAGCTCTGCAGTTTTCCTTTATAAGCTGGAGATGCTGCTTTCAGTGATTACCATGGGTGCTAGGCTCTCTATTTACAGAGCACTGAGCATCCCTGCAGGCTGGGTTTTAAATATTAACTTTCTGCTCTTTTCTCTTACTCCTTATTGCATCATTTCACTGTGGTATTTTCTCTCTTCTGTCCCTCTGGTTTCTGTGTAGATCTCTCTGGAGTTTAGAAATAAGGATTAGAGAAGGCTTAGTTTTCCCATAGCATAATGCTAATTTAGTAGTCTGTAAGAAAATACAGCAGCAAACTTGTTTTCTCTTACATGCATTCAGGTTGATGTAAACATGGTGTCCACTTCTTTTTTTTCTCGTTGTTCTTTTAAGTTTGGAAGTCTAGATACTGCCAAAAACATGACGGTTTTCTCTGAGGTAATTACAGCCATATAGTGAATAAAGAAATTCATAAACATAACATACTGAGTTCTCAGACTTAAACACTCATTAAAGGCATGTAGCTAGCTCATCGTTTTTCAAAAAACTGTCAGGGAAACATCATGAATCATTTCTCTTAGAAAGCCTCTTTGTGGAGTGTCTTCTAGACTAGCTGGGAGGCTCCAGCCATTAAAAGTTAAGTGCAGGATTTTATGCTAGTGCTGGAAGAGACGTTTCCTTATTGTTGTGAGCTGTTGTGGAAATCTCATTTCTTTTCTAAGTGTCTGATTTGTTTGTTACTGCACTTTTTGTAGCCTGTCTTTTGGTGTTTATATATACTTGTGAGCTTTTAAAGGGTGAGCCTGTCTTGTAGCACCTTTTCATTGTTACCTTGGAAGCCATGGCTGAGAATTTTCAGATGGAGTTTGGTTTTGCTTTTGGCTGTTAAAAGATCTATTAAAATAAAGTCTGCAGAGATCTGATTGTGCTGCCAGACAAATCCAGGCTCATTGGTTGTTGACACCTGGGTAATACCCTTCATTTTGGGAGTCCTCCACACAGGCAGTTTGATGTTCCGATGTGATCAGAAGCTTAATTGGACATCCTTGCTGTAGACTTCTTTGAGGGGAAATTCAAAATTACCTTTGGAAAAAAAAAAAAAAAGAAATTAACAAGTCAGTGATTTCATCCCATTTCCAGGACTATCTAAGGAAGAATCTTCTCTCTGAAAATACTGCCTTCTCAGTCAGCATCCCATTCTGTTGTGACTTCAGATGCTGGTGACTTTGTCAGCTTCAGGAAAGGAGATTGATGATAAATAGTGGTATGGAGAATGATCTGGTTTGGGTTTATTTCATCTCCCTGTGGAGTTTGGCTGTGTCTAATATGGATGATTCAATATGCAGTCCTACTTTTGAAGTGAAAAAGTACAAGAACTAGCTTCAGATTTTATTAACTAATCTCTATGGAAGAGGTGGAGCCAGAAGTATAGAAGGCACCTCTAGACTTCAACAACAGTAACACTTTGGCTTTCTCTTCCCTCTTTTCCTGTGCTCAGCCTTGAGCCATGGGTGGGAGATGGAGTACGTAACACACACGCATGCCACCTCTGGCAATCTCTTCCCTTCCTACAAGAAGGCAGGAAAAATCTTACTGTAGACTGAAAATAACTGGATGCCCCTCTACAGAGCTCATGTGATGGTACCCAAATCTAGTTCTTTTGAACAAAGGAAGAAGTCTAAGTTCAGATAATCTTTGAAGCAATCTGTGAGCCCAGTTTTATTTGCTTAAGAAAAAAACTCTCAAGAGGGCAGCAGATTAGCATCCTCTCTGCCCTGGTCATCTTGTACTTACTGCTGTCTCCAAGCAAAAAGTGTCCTGCAGATGTACTAATGATCAATTTTCCTCACATTATGTTGAATAGCTCTCTCTATGCTTGATACTCAGTGGTGTAGTGTTCCTAGCAGGAAGAGCCTTCCCACTCAAGAATGGTTTTCTTACTATGTAATTCCAGCAAACAGATCCAAGATGACAACATGTTGACTCCTTTCCTTGGTATGAAAATTGTTAGCTGCCACCAGGCCTATAGAGATAAACAGGAATTGTCAGCACCACCATTAATGCCCTTGCAGGTCTGCAAGCAGTGTTAACATGGACAAATGTCACTGTAAGCATGACATATTTCAAACTAGAAATCAGCTGAGGGCTTTTTCTAAGGAATAAAAAGGTGATGGTGTTCTGTTGGGTTATTTTTTCCCTTTGTTTTCCTTTCACATCCTCTTTAGTCTTTGTGTATATTTAGCTACTGAAGTTTGTCTGCCCAAGTGTTCAGTCTGAATCCTGTGGTGAACAGTTTCTGAAGGGGCCATGCATGCTTCCTGATTGCCTTCTATCAACATCACAAAGTCCACAATGAATTAATTAGTCCATTGTTTCTTTCTTGCAGTATCCCTCTGTGAGGAGATGCCTCAGTCTCTCATCACTACACTTTTATTGTAGGTGTTTCTATATCACATAATAATAAGAGTAAAAATAAGTTTTCCTGACCATATACAACCTGAAATGCTTTTATAACTACTGCTGCTTTTTCATCTGTCATAAAAGATCTTAACTGAGCCCAAGTCTTGTAGGTACCTGGAAGCAGCTACTAAGCAGCATGACTCCCTTACGTTAAGGAAAGCCACTACTTGGATTTATCTACGCATTCTTTAGAAAACTGGCTGTTTCTTCTGTCTTTTCTTAAGATACTCTCTATGCAGTATATGTCAGAATCTGATGCAGAGTTTCCTTTTCCTCCTTCTCTTCTACCAACCTAATGTTTCTCAGTTAATAGGAGCTTGAGTTGATACAGTTAACCCAGGAGCCACGTCTAGACTGACACTGTGCCTGGGGGTCTGTTCTTGGAGGAAAGGTATGGTGGCGGGGCTGGAGCTCCTCCAGGAAACACAAGAGCAGATCTGCTTTGGCTCTTGACCCCACGGGAAACCAAAGTTATGCTCTGAGGCCAGAAAGCAGTTTAGGAGCCCAGTGGCAGTGTGGTGTGGGGCTGGGTGACTGGTGGTGGCTGGGCAGGGGGCTGTGGGTGCCTGGGTAGGGGAGGCACAGCTGCTCTCCCAGATGCTGAACAGGTGCTGACACCGGGGCCATGGCCAATGCTGGATGCTCCTGGCCCTGGTGGCAGTGTGCCCAGCCCACACTCCAGGTGTGGCAACGCACCTTCCCCTGGTGTGCTTCCCCTCCTGGTGAGCTTGGCCTCCTGTGGTGCAGGCAGCCCCCAGTGAGTATTCATTTTACACTTCCTAAGGTCCCACTTCTATGTGCCTTTCAGATCAGAGCAACAGATCCTTCTGTCTGCTTGCTACACCAGCCCCAGACATGCATCATGACACTGACTCCCTGGTTCTCCAGGCCCTTTAACATAAAACCTACTGACACTGTTTGAAAGTGCATTTCATTCTGCTGGACAGAATCTTCAGTTTAGTTAGGACTCTTAGTTTCTTCAAGTTTTAAGGTTTTTTTCCCCTCCTCAACTGAGAATTACTGGAGATACAGTGTCCTTGCACAGTTCCCATTTATTTCAGCTGCAGTTCCCTGACAGCACACTAGTGCTAGGCTTACAGTGTCACCTCTGGTTGCCTAACACTATGTTGATTATGGTTTGTGTTGGGGGGCTTTTCAAATGTGACTGGGGTTGAGATAAACCAGTTAAAAATGTGTCATTCTGGTATATGCCACTTTGATGATAGAGAGGGGAGGTGTGAAAGAGATGATGGGTCTGTGTGTGCCTGCCTTATGACAAGTTTGCTTGTGGTGGTAGTGCTCCCAGAGTGCAATGTGCAACAGCAAACAAACATGATGGCAAAAGATAGGGTGAAATGATTGGATTTGTTTGGTGGGAAGAGTTAATCACTGGCTGCTTTGCAAGTAAGAGTGCTAACTACCATGGGCTTTTTGTAGTAGACAGTGATTTAAGCTGGCACAGGCTTGATTTCCTTTCAAGTTTCCTCAAGCACCAGGAGTGTGAGAGAGCATTTGCGTTCCTGTCATCCAAGGAAACAGATAAATTAATAGTTACATCACTGAGGGCTATATTAGATATTTTCAATAGTACAGCATGGTTTAGAGCTATTTTGACCACTGTGAAGACAGCAGTTGGGCATCGTGAAGAAGTTGTAATGTATGAAAGATGGTGTATGACGGTTGAGAGCTCTCAAGTCTGCCACAGAGATGGCTGTGGATTTAATACTGCAGGATTTTTGTGATGCCCTCACTAAGAGGACAGTATCTACTTGTAGAGAAACTCAAGGCAGTTAATAGCCAGCACCATCACCCAAGCTGGCCAAATCCAGAAGCCACCTAAAGAGTCCAGGAAGAAGCAAGCTTATATACTCCAACCATTTCACAGTATTCCTCTTAACAACCTAGATAGATCTTACACTCATGACACTTTGTAGGATTTCTATTTCCAGTCCTACTCTAATTCAGGGAGGGGGGTGGTTCAAATTTTTTATTTTCTCTTTGGCCTTTTAGGGAATACGATACCATGTAAAATGCTATTGCTTTGTTCTGAAGGGCATTGGGGAGGGCAGGGGTTGATGCCTCAGTCCCATTTATAGGTAATTCTGAGAATACTACTCTCAGTTCAGCAAGGGAAGTACCTTCCCCTTGTTTGGACCTATTCCATGCCAAGCAGATACCTGTCTAGATGAAGCTAATTAGAAAGCAGGAACCGTGAGGCTGTGTCTGAGCTGGTACCTGAGTCGGGCCTAAATTATGGGTATCCTGGCATTTTTGGGATTGTCAGGACTCCCCTGAGGCCATACAGAGGAGGAGTTGGTGCAAATCTAGCAGACAGTTCAGGAGTTAGATTAGTTACCTGTTTCTTGAGACACCAGAGATCTGCATCCTCCGTAGCCAGAAAGGTTCAGACCTGTAATGCTCACAGTTTCATCTGGCAGGCACACAGCTGTATTGCCTGGAGCAAAGGTGGCATTTAACAATTTGGAGGAGCAGGTGTGATTAAATGGGACTTATCATTTCATAAAAAGAAGAAAATACAGTTTTGTACTCTCAAAGTGTGTTTTATCAGATCTCTAATCTGATCATCAATTTTAATTTCCTTGACTGTGAAAGTCTTGTGTAATTTGGAGGAACTTTGGAAGGTAAAGCAGGCTGAGCTATCCATTGGGCCCTTACTTCTCCCAGAAAACTCTTGAGGCAAAGCCAGAATAGTTTTCATGTTGGATGCCTTTCCTCACCTCTGTTTTGAAGTAGGATGTTTTTTGGGGTTTTTTTTGATCTTTGAGTAGCATTTCAGGAAAATACCTGATTCTTGTGAGGTCTTTATTCTGGAGGTTGCACTGTAATTTTGGTATCTCTGAAGTTTTTTTCAGAATTATTTTGTTCTGGTAGCTTTAATGTAGTAATGTTTTAATGATTCCACTTCCCCCCCCTACACCCCTACAGCACAGAAGTTGTAGTTGTTGTTTAGGTGACGCCCTTCCATTCCAAATGTACATACTTCTTGATCGTGAGTTCAAAACTGCTGTTGCGCTTGGATTTTCAGCCTGTTTTCTTTCTCTACAAAAATAAGAAAAGGAGTCAGTTTGGAATGAGTGAGTCATGCTATTCTGTTGTAAGAGGATATATTTCTATTTGTTAGGAATTACTCTTATGCACATTTGCTGGATTTATTACCCAATAGTTACTTGGGTAACCAGTGCCTGTAATGAGCAGAACACATTGAGATTCCTAAGGAGTGATCCAAGTAGTAGTTGATTCTTTTCCTCTTTCAGGTCTTGCAGTAATTTATTCTCTTGTCTGTGTCTTCTTCCTTCCAGTATCTCTAAAGGATATTTATTAGACATGTCCATTATCTTATTCTAAAGGAGCCTTCATACTCCAGCAGAGCTTTGAATGTGGAGGAAATTAAATTTAAGGTCATCTTTAGGGAGTTTTCTGTCCACTTAATCTTTATTTCAGAAGAAAAAGGCTTCTGAATTATGTGGAGTTAAAAAAACATATGAATTCCTAGTAACTGAAACATAAAGAAATGGCAGTCTTCCTGTGGATAGAAACTATTGGGGTTTTATGTTTGAGGGTTTAACAGATTTTCTGTACAGGAGAGATTTTGTTGTTGAAGCAGTGTGTTACAGGGACGAACTGTTCAGTTCATGGGGTTTAAGTCAAATCAGGGTAAAGGAGTTCATTGATTGATTATGATATACAATTAACTGGCAGTCACTGAACTCTAATTTTGGGCTTAATATCAGCTATACAATACCAGCCACTTAAAAATTGGTAACATTTCCAACCCCTTGATGTGACTGATCCAAACATGTGCCACATGCACGCAGAGATTAGTGTGCACACACACACACCCCTCCTTCCCCCTTACAGGCTGTGGGGTGTGCAGGGTCCCCTCATCTGGGTGTGCAGGACCCTCTGCCTGCACACCCCTGCTGTAGGAGAACTGGAGGTGACCGCTGGGGGCACTTAAGGGGTGGAGGGTGGTGCAGCTGGGCACCTGGTGCCATGGGGCCATAAGACAGGGACACATCAGTCCTGATAGCTTCTTCTTCTTCCGCTCCAGGGTTTCTCTCCCCCACTACAAGCGTTTATGCTTTTTTTTGCATACTTCTTTTCACACTTGTTCCTTCTGTTTCAAAAATATTGTGGTAATTTCCTGGTTGCTGCTTAATCTGGCTGATGCCCCCCCTTCCTCTTTCATGAGATCGCTTGGGGCACATATCTCCCTGACAGTTTGGGGCACACTGTTTGCCCTGGCATCTTTATCTTGGCAGGCATTGTCATCTAGGCCATTTGCCAAGGGTGGGCTGTGCAAGCACCCCTACCTTGGTGTAGTAATAAAAGAGGTAATTAGCCTTGAAAAATTTCACAGGTCAGTGAAATGTCACGGTTTTGTCTCCAGGTGCTGAAGAAGATGAGGAAAGTGCAGTGGTAACAACATCCAGAACAATTCCAAAGTTACTGACAACTAGTGATGCATCTCAGGCTGAGACCACCACGGTGAAAATGCAGACCAAGGTGCCTGCACAAACAAAGGTACGTGCCTGGAGAGCAACACCATTTAAAATGGTTCTGCTGTACCCCATTGATGGCTTGATGTTAACTTTGATTTATATGGATTAAAAAGCTCCCCCCCAAACTTTACTTAATGCTGCTGCAGCTTGTTAAATACAGAGTTCAGTTTTGAATACAGAGCTGTTCAGTTTTGTTCCTACTAGAATGTCTGTGTAGGGGCCTCTTCTGGATTTCACATGAAAGAAGAGAGAAGTGCAAAAAAAGAACATCTGCTGATACACAAGACAGTTTCTCATTAAGCCTTTGAGCCTGAGCTGTACCTTCTTTGCATCTCTCAAAGAGTTATTCAAAAATTCTACATGAAACCTCCCTTCTCAAAGGAGAGTGTTATGTGGCTTGGGTGTAGCTTGAACACTTGCCAGCTTCCATTTAGGATTTCAGTATCATTTAGTATTTCCTTCTACCACCATAGTTGATACTGTCTACATTACCCTCAAAGGTCTTCTGGATAGAAGGTACCGGGTGTGTTAATTTCAGAATTGTTACTTCATTCAGAAACTGTTATTCTGACAAACACAGGCAGTATTTAACAGCTGTTTGCTAAACACACAGTTGGGAGTTTTAAACTTGTGGATAGTGTTTTTCATTCCAGCAGCATGATGGCAAATAGATCCAGTTACAATGTCTAGCAGAGCTTTCTGTGGTCAGAAAGCTTCCCATGTGTTGTGTTTGTGGGCACTGTGGAGGATGCGTGTGGAGCCACAGCTTCGCGGTGGGCAGCGGCCGTGCTGACTGGCAGTGTGTCTGCAAACCATGCTCTGTTCTCCTTCTTGTGCTGCAGTCACCTGAAGAAATTGATAAAGAGGAAAGGCCCGAGACGGATGCCAAGAACAAGAGCGATGAGCCAGGGGACGACACCGACGTGTTCACCGAGAAGCATTCAGAAAACCTCTTCCAGAGAACAGAAGTTCTGGCAGGTGAGACATTGATTTCCAAGGTCCATCTTGGCAGAAATACCCCAGGAAACAGAGGGGATCCATATCAGATAGTGCAAACTCAACGTTTGTCTATTTCTTGGTAGAATTGTAAGCATATTTGTAGTGGGTAGCCAGTGTTTGATTTGATGAGAATGAGACGGGCATCTTCTGGAGCTATTTAATAGCAAAGGCTGTGGCTAATTGGTTTGACACCCACAAGGTGAATCCTGCCTGCTGAATATCTAGAGCATCCACAGCTCAGAAAGGGAGTTGCAGTTTGGATTGATGCTTGCCGTGCAGAAATGTATTTCTTACCCACACTCCCAACAGAATGCTGCTGTCTGGTCTGCCTGGTGTGGAGGGACACTGCCTGGGAGGATCTCACGGCAGGGCTGGGTGGATGGAGAGGGAAGGATGAGCTTTGTCCTTAGTATACAGAGGGTCTGTTTCCAGGCATAACCCAGGGAAGCACACGCTGGCCACCCGTATTTTCAAATAGCTTTCCTACATCTGGGAGTTTTTTGGCATGTAAAAACGCATCCCTGTGTCCTCAGAGAGGATGTTGGCAGCCATGAAGGTTTTGGACTGTATCTTCCTCTGAGCACCAAAACATGAAACAGCCTTAATACCCACATCGGCAAGGGGAAGCATGAAGTCTAGTTGCAGCTGATACTATCTACACAGTCACAAGTACACGATGAACATAGTGCCGGTGTTCCTACAGCTCCGGGAAATGTCCTCTCCTATTACTGAGCAATAGGACATTCATTTCAGTCTGGAGTCAGAGTGAAAACTGATGGAGAAAAGGGAAAACCCATTTCTTAGCTAGTGTAACAGAACAGTTTTTTGAAGGCTGAAAATGTTACCTGTTAAAAGTGAGTTTGAAAGAAATGTTATAAATGAAGACAGCTTTATTCTCTGGCAGTATGGGTGGCTTTCTTAATTGAGGTCTTGGAAACTTTTTAATAACTTTTTTAGAACTGTGGGTTGTTGGATCACTTGCTTGTAGGTGGAATGCCGTTTTAAACGATTGCTTCATAAACACAAGCGGGCTTTCTGAGAGTGTATTTCAGGATGCTCATAATCAAGACAGTTGCATAATGGGAGCCCTTTTCTGTAATTTGGAAGTAAAGACAAAGTCATTGTGGGAGATGAAAAAGAAACATGGTGCTAAACTTGTTTTTCTGGCATATTGTGAATCTCTGTTTCTTTGATTACAGCTGTTATTGCTGGCGGAGTTATCGGTTTCCTTTTTGCAATCTTCCTTATCCTGCTGCTGGTATATCGCATGAGAAAGAAGGATGAAGGCAGTTACGACCTTGGTGAACGTAAACCATCCTGTGCTGCCTATCAAAAGGCACCTACTAAGGAGTTTTATGCATAAAATTCCTATTTAGTGTCTCTATTTATGAGATCACTGAACTTTTTTAAATAAAGCTTTTGCATAGAATAATGAAGATCTTTTTTTTTTTTTCATTAAAGAGCCATTATGGCACCTTTATGATAAAAATCCCATTGTATTTAAAACTTTTCATGTATTCCTTTAAAAATGTAAAATTAAAACTTAACATTTGCAGTGTTCTGTGAATAACAGTGGCAAAGCTTTATTTTATAAAACCATTGATGTTCACTGAATCATTTTTAAAACTTTATGCATAAATATAAAATAATGAAAATGATTGGTTTATCCTATGGTTCAATGAAAGTTGTTTAATTTTTGTCAGCATGTCTCAGATTGATCTTACAAGTTAGTTTTTATTTCATTAATTTATCTGTTTCCAAAAAAATGCCTTTTTGTAGTTGTCATGGTGCAATTTGTCTCCAGATTATTCAGATAACAGTAACTTTTAGTGTAAATGTAATTTTTCAGCTATGTAAACTTTAACCTCCACTTTGTATAAATTTAAGTGTCAGAATATCAATTTTACACTTTGCATTGTTTCTCAGCGTACCTGTAGCTTCAGTGAGATTTGTAACAGCAAATTAATGTGTAAAATTGGATTATTACTACAAACTGTATAGTCGTGTTCTTACTAAACAAATCTCCTGTAAGGCAGATTTGGAGTAAGCTACTGACAAACCTAAGCAAACCCAAAGACTCTTAACAGTATTTTGAGAAGTTGCTGCAGATTTCTATGGCCACTGTATTTGTTAATTATTTGCAATTTGAAGGTACAAGTAGGGGTTTAAATTTTTGTTCTTTAAAAATTCATTTAAGTTGTAAACGTCTTTTAAAGCCTTTGAAGTGCCTATGATTATATGTAACTCGTCGCAGACTGGTGTTAATGAGTATATAACAGTAAAAGAAAATGTTGGTATTTTATAAGCACAGACAATTCTAATGGTAACTTTTGTAGTCTTACATGGATAGACATAATTGTAATTTGGGAACATAAACACTACTGAATAAATCATGTGGCCTAATACTGAGAATTCTATTGTGATATACTTTTGTACGCTTTTCATTTTATGTCTGCTTGTTTATGTTCTGATGTCACAGAGTACATACATCTACGTGGATCTTAAGAAGCTAGACAAAAAAAAAAGGCTGTTGACCAGGCTGATCCTCGGACCAGATTTATTGCTGAAAAAAGTGGGAATGTTTAAGCCTTGCATCTGGTGTATGAGTTATGAGTCATTCAACCTTTGCATGATATTTAATGGCAGTATTGACACAGACCTGTTCTTCCTGCAAATGTTGTTTTCAGTACTGTAAAACTCAAAAGAAGTACCCGGGTTCCTTTATTGTGTATATCGGTTTTTGATTTGTTGTTCTGGTTTGGGTTTTTGATTTGTTGTTCTGGTTGGGGTTTTTTTTTTGTCCCCTGGCCCTTTGGAAAATTTTTGGTTTATTCTGCTCGGACTCCAGCAGAAGAGTTGAGACAAGTGGAATATCTTCGTAAGAGAAGAAAGGAGTATTCCAAGTAGAAGAGAAAAGGTTCTGTTGCTTAGACGGCAGATAGGGGTTGGATAGAGGGGCACGTGGAGAAGACGGTAGTCTGCCTCCTTATATTATGCTTTGTAACAGACAAATGGCTTCGTCTTCTGCTCCGTTAACCTCCTCACCTTTTATTTTTGAGATTCCCAAATTACAGGTGTTCGGGTTGTCGAGCTCTGAACTGCTTCTCGGAAATGGCGATGTAAATAAGATCTGGTAGCTCTTCAGATAAGAGTTGCGTAAATTGTATTTGTTGCTGTCCCAAGTTCAGTGGTCATTTAGGAACAAACGAACGCTATCCTGTGCTAAAATATTTAATATATTGCTTTTTAAAATACCTATACTTACTGGCAAATTTTTCAAAGCCATACAAATTCAACAAGTAAAAACAGGGTAAGAATTTAACAGGTATACCTTATTGTGCAATATTTAGTGAAATTCAATTAGTAAAATAACTGCTTGAATTAACTGTGCCAAGAAAAGGAAATTTCTGGCAAATGCTGTGCCACTGCTGTAAAATAAAGCATTTGTTAAAGTGCCAAAATAAAGTCTACCATGCCTAAACTAATACTTTATTTGTATAGTCTGACATCCAGTTTTTTGAAGCCCACTTTGCTTAAGGTAGTAGATCTGAATTTTCTTCAGGGGTGCAGTGAAGATTGCTGGAAATATGGCTATAGATGTTAAACGCCAGCTAAATTGTCTCTCCCATCTTCATAAGCAAGTTGATATTAATGAGCTGTTTTCTTTGTTTATAAATGTTAGACTCTGCCTGTATACCTCATGCACAGGACACCTTATTCAACATAGACATCTGTTGTGATTATGCAGGCTACCAAATACTGCGCTTGTTGGGTTCCTCCTGCATCTGCTTACAAGCAGAAGCGATGGTCAAGTTTCAGCTCTTACTTCACCACTCGCCTTCTCTTCCCCTGTGCATCCATTATCCATTCTGTAAAATGTGGAAGAGGTTTAGCGCTTCGCCTGTGTACGTGGACCTAAAAGTATCTCACCCTCCCTGACAAAAACCTTGAAACTTGTTTAACATGCAGTAAGCATGGTATTTAGCATCTTGCGATCTCCTTGCCTTTCTCCTTTCAGTGCCAAGCCATACTATTAAGGAAAAATCCTAAGGAGCTATCATCTCAATCATAAACATCGGTTCGGTTCTCCTGAGTCCCAAGAACCAGGCTGATGCAGACGCCTGGCTTCCAGCAACGCTGCTCGGGAGAAACGGGCAGCTGAATACGCCTCTCTTGCACTGAGGCTCCCCAGCACGAGTTGGGCTTCGGTTTTCCTTCCCTTTTGTTCGCTCCTTCCTGGATGTGTTTCTAGCAATGCTCTGGCTACTTGTGGATGTTGCTGGGCAGCTGGGAGTGCCGGTGCCAGGCTGCGGATGCTGCGCCACATGCCCACAGCTAGCAGCAGCATCTATACGTCCGGGGTGGCTTTTCCTGGAGACCCTTGGCTCTTCTCTGCTGGAACTGCTGTAGCAGCTCTTGAAATTCCTTCAGCAACCCGATCCGGTGCCTCCCTGTGATTGATAGGCTCCAGTGTTTATCAAAACACCATTTTGCATTGATTTACTCTAGGTTATAAATGGTTACTTCCTCTTAGGTTCTTTGCAAATAAAGCCTGATGCGAGTAATGCACAGCTTGTATTAAAAGAAGCCTCTCTCCTTTGCTTTATTAGTGGAAAAATAAGTTGAGTTTCTTGTTCCTCTGCTTGCCAGCTTCAGAAGTGACTTGTTTACAGGCTGCGTTGCTAGTATTTTTTTTTCTTTGCTTTGAGCATTGCACTTCATTGAAATGGGATAAGTTAAAGCCAGAATTGTCCTCTTGTATCTCCTGACAAGTGAATAGCATATTTGTAACTCTGGCTAGTTGCTGCTTTCTTTTTTTCCCTTGGAGCCGTATACTGAAATGATGGTGGAGTGCAGCCTTAAGTGACAGACACTATTTTTAAACAATGTACAGAGTACAGGAAACTTTTGTAAGTCAAGAAGTATCCAGATAAACATTAAACAAAACCCATTGGTGAGAGGGAAATGATGATAGCATGCTTAATATTAGATTCTTTGTTCAAGTGAGCAAATAAGGAGAAGGGGAAAAAGGAATCCAAGGGGAAAAGGATCTCTGAGGAAACTATTCTTACAGATGGAAATAATAGAGCATTTTTTTTAAACTTGCAGCCTGTTACATTTGTTTCCTAGCACTTGCTTAATCAGATTGGCATAAATTCCTTTAAGGAATTTGCAATATTATTGTCCATTTTTAATGAGCGTTAACATTAGCTTTGTCACATTTAAGCTCTCTCCTGTATGTGAGTGAGCTCTGACCCTTGGTGTGAAAACTCCCTGCTGTGAATTGTTAGAACATTTCCTTACCGAAGCTTTCTTCAGGTTGAGGAAGCACAGCTTTGCTGTGCAGTTTGTCTGAGAAAAGATAGAGCGAGTATCCCCCTCCCTGGCACATCTTCTGGTCCTGGGTGGCTGGTGGCAGGAGCAGAAGAGCAGTTTTGCTAAGGAACTGGAGCGGAGGAGAGGGACGCTGACATGTGCTTTTCATTTCCTCCTGACTCTGGGGCTGACCAGGCGCTGGGTTCAGCTGTGTGGGTGGGAGTGGGGGAGCTGTAACTTAAGCCTGCCAGTGGAAAAGATGCTTTGCTGAGATTTCTTTCCCTGTGAAGTAAAGTAAGGTGTATATTTTTTTGCTTTGAAAACAAACAGATGATAAAACTTAAGCTCAGCAGAGCTAGAAATGAAAATGTGGGCTCTGGCCTTGACCACCATGAACCAATTTCACATGTGTATCGGATGTGCAGAGTCGCTGCTTGCGTGGGTGGAAATCTGAAAAACCCTCTGTGTGTTTGCAGTGTCTGAGCTCGGTTTCTAATGGGGCTGGGGAGCAGGGGACGGGGCCCATGTAGAACTACAGACGTTAATTTGGGGTGAGTAGAAAGAAAGCAGGAAGAGAAACTGCCCTGGCAGCCCACGTTTTCACTGGAACTTACAAGGCATTTTCATTTCTTAAGTTGTTCCCGTCACACTGAATTTGCTCTTTACAGAGAGAATCTGTAGGCAGAAAAGTGGGCAGATGTTGGTGTCATGCTCTGAGAGACACTCGTGGTTGCACACAGCTTCCCAGCACAATAGAGAGCCGTGCTACCTGTTGCACAGCTGCTGCTGGTTGCTTCTGATGGCTTGTTCCCCTGGGTTTGCAGAGGAACTGCTACAGCAAAATGGGTGGAGGGTTTACAAGGCTGACCTCACACACCTTCTGCTACCTGTGGGAGGTGCTGGGACGGTGGCAGGAGATGGCGATTAAGGTGCTGCATTGCACATGGAATGGTCCGGGTTGTCTTTGGGCCATGGGAGGTGGAAAGAAGCAGATGAGACGTGCAACTGGGGCTTTGCAGTTGAGCTGTGCTGTTGCATACTGAAAGGAACTTTCCATTTCTTCTCCACACTTGGGAGATGCCAAGCTTTCACTACCTCTAACTGATATCAAATGTGTTTACGGCGCAGCCTGCAGAGCTCTTGGGTTCCTTCATTCACATTGCAGCTTAAAACTTGTGCTGTAGTTGGGCGGGGGCTGAGAGCCACTCTCTGTCATGGCTGGAGGTCAGGTCGAAAGAATTCCTCCAGGCTGGCAGTTCAGCCCTGGCCCAGAGTGAGAGGAAGTAGGAATGCTTGTGAAAAACTTCCAGAAAAATATTGCAAAACCTGTAATAGTTCATTGAAAATAAACAAAGCCCAAGTTCTCTGCAGGGGGTGACTTTAATTCATTTAGATTTCTTCTGGGGCATTATGCAATTTTTTTTCCCATGTATCTTTTGTTATTTGTTGAATGCAGAGGAAGCTTCTGATTTTTTTTCTATTTTTAATCCTAAAATGAACCAAACGCTGACGTCTAAGGAACAAAAATTCCACCAGACAAGCTACTTGAATCTTATCTAGTGGTGGGAAACTAAGCTCAGTGGAAGAAAAAGTTCTGTGTCCTAGTTACCCACCCACCTTGTACGGCCATATGTAGTCCTAGAGTCTAAACAAAGTTTGGTGCCCATTTTCCTGAGCTCCTGCGGTGGAACAGGAGCTTTCTCCAAACACTTCAGCTCCCCAGAGCATAACAAAGAGAAATGGGAACAGACATAACTTTTTGATGTCTTTGTGTCGTAACCCATAATACTAACGCTCATCTCCCTCCTACTCCCCTTTCTAAATATAGCAGCAGGGGAGAAGTCAACAATCATCACACTAAACAGTACTGGAAGAATGTAAAACAGTCCAAAGTTCAGTTTTCATCATCCATCCCTGTAATTTTTGTTACCGCAGAGCTCACAGAAGAGTCTCTTGTGAAAGGATGAGGATGGAGACGCGGAGCATGCGCTTCCTTCTGGACTGGCCCACAGGGCCAGCTGAGTTAATGCTGACTTGGGGGAAAGAAAACCTCTTCTTGGGCAGGAACAGCTTCTGGGGCCGAGTCTCAGCTGGCTGAGGGCACAGTTTAACTCCTGCTCAGACCAAAATGCTCCAGTGAAGGACTCTGCCTCGACCCACTGCCTCCCTGCCAGGCTGTGCCACCTTCATGCTGGGCAGTCAAGGCTTCGGGGGCACTTCTAGGAAATCTTCATTACCTGAGCTGCGTCCCATAGGAAAACCTTCCCTAAGAACCGCAGTCAGCTTGAATTACTGACTACAATCAAAGCAGCAGCCAGAAACCTTTCTTTAACCGCCCCCCTTTCGCTTTGTTTTGCACGTGCTCAGGTACTTTCCTAAAGAAAGTTGGATTTCATTGCCTGGCAAACAAGGCAGCTCAGTAACTCGTAATCTATACAGTAAATTTTGTTCTTCTTTTTGCTCAGCAGGAGCACATGCTATTTACATATTTATGCCGTTACGAAGCCCAACTTCATTTTTATATTCCAGTTTTTTTCCATTCTGTTATGTTAAAAATGGTAAACAAATATTTATTTACCAGCTGATTCGGTTTATAGCTTTGATTTGTTTTGACTCGCTTTTCAGTGGAAGTTGAGATTTCATTAAGAGTGCATAAAATTAGCACTTCTTACAAAGTGTGAAATGTATTAAGTGCACTGGAACAAAGATTAGCAAAACCACTTTGACTTTAAAGCATCTGTAATTATTGGAAGCAACTTATTTATTAGGCAAAGCATTTTTGCTAGTTATTGAACGGAGTAATTTCAATTACAAATCTGTTCAGACTTTAAACCCAGCAGGTCTCAATCTTTCTTCTTTTTTTTCCCATATGTTGGAAGAACAGAGGCTTTCCTGCTTTTTCAGCTTATAGGTGTTTTTTTATATATATAAAAAAGCATGAAAATTATAAAAAAAAAAGATAATTTTATACCTACAGAAGAACCGTCAAAGTGTCTAAAGTTTTCTTTTATCATCTCAAAAACTGATTACAGGTGCTCAACCATGTGACTTCTCCCAATTCATGGTTTGATTTTTGTAACAGCTCTGGCAGTAGAAATCATAATTTTTTTTCTCTGCCAGGTTGTGCTTTTTATGACATACATTCAGCCACTAAAACCTAAATGGAATTTTACTTCCGCCTTTTCTGATGGGACTTTTAATGCAAATTCTGAAACTCCATAGACTTGTCCAGCTCTGGCTCTTCTAGTTTCTAAGAAATACTGTACCTGCCCTTAAATAAAGGAGTATATTCTTTTACACAAGCTCTTACTATATCAGCTTTTCACTCTTCAGCATGTGTATCAATGTTTTCAAACTGTGATCAAATAGACGGCAAATCTGAGTAAGAATCATGCTGTTTTCTAAACATACTGTAGAGGATGAGAAGAGGACTCCAATACTTAGGTTAGTTTTGGTAGTAATGAGTCTTCTGCAGCACCACTCTCCTTATTTTAAAAAAAAGTTTAAATGATTAATGCTGTATTATCTCTGATTGACTTGAGCTGCCTGTTCAGCCTGGCAGCTAAACCTAGAATGAGGTGTTGGTGAAGCTGGGTCTCACAGCACACAGCTACACACTGAGCGGGGAGTTAGGTCACAAGGTAAAATACCTCTCACATAGGTGCAGGCCCATTCAGATGGTAACAAGGTATTTTGGAACTCAGTTTCTGCCCACCTCTCTACAAGCCTCAGCCAGCCATTGTATTGGGAAGGGGAACACCCGTGGAGAGGCTGGCTGAAGCATCATTGCCCAGAGAAGTCACGCTCCTGCTCAGCCTCCCATCTGCCATCATTTGAAGTCTCACCCCGTATGAACACAGCCTGTAAAAATGTTCAACACAGCTCAACCCAGCCCGAGCTGTGCCCAGGGAGTAGCCGTGTTTTCATGCAGGGCAGTAGGGTTGCACTGGATGGCCTTTCAACTTGGAAATCCCCATTACAGTAGGCGTGTTAGGAGAGAAAGGGCTGCTTTTGTACATGGCAAGGTAGATGAGTCCCTGTAAGTCCATGCATCCTGAAATAAAAATGTGTTTTATCTGCATTTTTAAAAGTATCTGTGGATTTAAACTTGTTCGGGACAAATATATGGTAAGTTTAACCTGTATTTTCTTAGAATCACAGAATGATTTGGGTTGGAAGGCACCTCTAGTCCCAACCCCCTGCAATGGGCAGGGACACCATCCAGTAGCTCAGGTGGCCCAAAGCCCCATCCAGCCTGGCCTTGGACTTTGCCAGGGAGGGGGCAGCCACAGCTTCTCTGGGCAGCCTGTGCCAGGGCCTCACCACCCTCACAGGGAAGAATTTCTTCCTGATGTCTAATCCAAATCTACACTCTCTTAGGCTAAACTCATGGTCCCTTGTCGTGTCACTACGGTCCCTTGTAAACAGCCCCTCTCCAGCTTTCCTGTAGCCCCTTCAGATACTGTAAGGCCACTATAAGGTCTTTCCAGAGCCTTCTCTTCTCCAGGCTGAACAAACCCCAACTCTTTCAGCCTGTCTTCATAGCAGAGGTGCTCCAGCCCCATGATCATCTCTGTGGCCTCCTCTGGACTCATTTGAACATCTCAGTATCTTTCTTGTACTGGAGACCCCAGATCTGGATGTGGTACTCCAGGTGGGATCTTACTTATTTTGAGTAAGCTGAACCTGGATTTTATCCCCATAAAAAATATTGAGATGAGTAAATGTACCGAGCTATAGTGGAGAGAGTTGCTGAGAGAACTTATTTATATTTTAAACTCATTCTTCATAATGAAAGTTATTTAGAGCAGTATTTAATGCATTCTTAATGCAAATATATGATAATCAATGGTAGGGATCCAAATGCCTTTACTTTGTAAACACAGGAGTGGAAGAAGACTCATGTATGTTGCTGGACAGATTGCTACCTTACAACTGGTGATCCATAGGAATGCAGAAAGAGAGCTCCTTGCACCTTTGGTTTTACATCGGGTGCCCAAGTTCTGTTCTCTACAGAGCACAGCACAGGTCACACAGTTTATGAGGACATTCAAGTGGAAACACTTTCCACCAATGCTTAACAGAAACCTTTCTGTGGCATGGCAAAGCCATCCCTTCCTGTAAGAAAACCTGTAGTAATCTGCAGGAGAAATTACACTGCCAGGCTATGTCTTACCAGCAAATTTTGTTGACAGAAATTTTGTGAGGTCACAAGTTGCTGAGGTTTTCATGTGTGTTCACTGCCTCTTTTCTGAGGCACTGCATGCCCTCACTGCAAGAGGCTTGAACCTGCAGAAGGGTGGCTGTACACTGGGTAAGGACTGGGGACATGCAGCTGCTGACATCACTGTCTTCTTGGAGCACATATGCAGTGTCATTGTGCTAGTAGCTACGAGTTGGCTTGTGTTGTTCAAAGAGGAGACTTCACTTTCAGCAGGAGAAGCGGCATTTTCTTGGCTTACATCCATTTAGTAGTCCCAAGCTTAGTCCCAAGCAAGCACGCCCTACCAACTCACTGCTGGCAGGCGTTCTGCTTTCAGCTGGTGCTGCTCTTAATGCCTGAAAAAAACCCGAGTCTCTGCCACAGCAGCAGCAGAAAAGCTAGCAGAACTGTGCAGAAGAATACACGCCATGAAGTGCTCACTCTTTTGCTTTCACCATGTCCCCACCTTTCTCCCCATTCTACACACTGTTAGGCTGTAGCTGGCTGCTGCTAGGCCGCATGGATGGAAAGACAAGTCAGGGTCAAGCTTGAACACTTCTTCCAATGAAGAAGTGAAAAGCTGTGCTTCTTGGAAACTTAGGAATATTTCTCTTCGATTTTTTTAACCGAAAACAAAGAAATAAAAGCTGAACTCTGCATTAATCAGCAGTCCATGTTTACCTGCCTACAATGCAAAGCAGCAGAGAACTTCAAATGAGGAAAACGCTTTCCAGTGGTAGGGAAACGCAATGTGGAGCTGGAGGAGACTTTTGGGAGGCTGTGTTAAAACACAAAAAATGGTTTGGTAAAGTAATAAAATGTCATAAAATGAAAATTGAGAGCATGCTTCTGAACAAGGGTAGCTGGTGTATTGGTAATTCCTCCAGGCTGGTACAGTGTGCTTCCACTTCAAACACCTTTTGTGTTAGGACCTGTGCTGGCAGCTTTTCAAAGGAATCTTGTACTCTCTTCCCTCCCCCTCCCCACTTTGCATAAGAATTAGTATGTGAATATGCTTGTGATTTCTTCTTACTTTAATACAGTCACATTTTAGAGACTTCAATAAAGTTTGGAGCTCCACCAAAGCAATCCTTGCTCCAAAAAATATGCAGTCTATATGAACTGGGAAAAAAAAAAAGCAGAGCGAACTAACATCAGCCACCATCCCTGCCCTGTGTGGGGAGAAGCATGGTACCAAGCCACTGTCCCAGTAGGAATGTTTTGGGATCTGTCCAGGAAAAATCCTGTGCCTAACAGCACGCTCCACCAGTTGCTTCATATACTGTATAACAGAAGGTGAAAACCCCCCAGCAGTAAGAAAGTGCCACCCGTCCTCACATCAGATTTCATTCCCCATTCTAGGAGATAGAAACCAGCTTACTCCCTGAAGTACCAAGTTACCATCAGATAATTCTGATTGTTCTTGACATCCATATATATCCAATCTCTTTCTCAAATATTAAGTTCTTGTCTCTGACACTGTTCCTAGCAGTGCAATCAAGGCAATCTTGTACAGATATATCCATACGGAGACCTTCAAGCACCTTAATAGTCTTAATGAGTTCAGATGTGTGCAAAATGGATCATACAGGCGACTTCTGGATGAAAGGGGTAAGGGGAACTAGGATTTTGCCCAGCATAGTAGTTTATAAAGTCTGGGAAATTAAGCACAGGTCTCCTCAGCTCCAACCTCTCCCTGATTTACAATTACAATCCCAAGGAGGGAAGAACAGCAATCCAAAGTCCTCAAGCTGTGAAATGAAGGAAAACAAAGCTATGCATTTGGTGAATAATGCAAAATATGAGAAAATAATGTAGGAGATGGGTGTGATGGAAATACCTTTCCTGAGGCTAAGTAGGTATTGATGTGTCTCAAACCCATGAACAGATTTGTGCATGTTGCTGGCTTGGTGGGTAATGATCTAGGTGTTTGTGTTACATCTTTCTGAATTGCTTACTTACTGCTTCTCAGGCAAGGACAACATAAGATACAAGCAGTGTGCTCTTACCCCTCTGACCTGGGATTAATGACAGTCATGCCAAGATTTCTCCATCCTTCTCATGATGGCTTATTATCATTCATCCTCCTGATTCCTTGGCTGATGAAGGATTAACAAAGGAAGTGAATTCAGGAGGGAAAAAAAAGAGGCAACCAGTTTTGGGAATTGATTTAATTGCAAAGGGAGCAAATGAAAAGGAATCACTCTCAGGAATCAACCAAAGCCCTAAGTTCAAATACTTCAAGTACAGTCTTACATCAGCTTGTTTACACAGACCTGACCTATGTTCTCTCTCTTTTGGAAGCGAAAATGAAAGCTGTGCATCAGTGGTTAAGTTTAAG
The DNA here is from genome assembly GCA_013400835.1 of Zapornia atra. Taxonomy (NCBI): domain Eukaryota; kingdom Metazoa; phylum Chordata; class Aves; order Gruiformes; family Rallidae; genus Zapornia; species Zapornia atra. The sequence continues at coordinate 117,506 of VZTU01025291.1, read as the reverse complement.
ATGTTGTGAGTGCAAAAGCCAACCTTTGGGGATGGAATATTTTCTTGCGTGATTTACAGCAACACAGTTTTAAGTGTTTAATCACTGTGTATAATCTCTTTCCAGAGATACAGTCCCAGACAGACACTTACAGCTTATAGGGCACAGTATGTAAAGAGAATACAGAATACACAGGGAAGAAACAGGTAGACAGGCAGATCTTTAACAGCCACTTACTCGTGTAGCATTTTTATTCAAACAGTTATTTTCCTACCCTCAATGGAACAGGACTCTTAAGGACTGCTTCATTTTGAGAGAAAGCCTATGGTTGCGTCCCACTGGCATGCTTGGTGATCTCCATAGCACAGGACACAGCCCCAGCTGTAAAACTGTACCAGCCAGACTGTGCACTAAAAAACGCAAATGAAAAAAATAGAAATAGAAATGAGTCATCTCAGATACATGGGTGGATGCGTCAGGTTGGCAGGGACAGCCGTTACCTTACAGCATGCCTCTGAAATCCCTCCCCAAGGCACACGCCCATGGAGCCCTTCAGTGCTACCCTTGTTCCACCTAGGCAGAAAGATCATGGATACTGGGATCCTGTTGAATAGGACAGGGAGATTCTTCACTATCTTCATGCTGCAGCAGCTTTTTGGAAATGCACCAAAGCCTTTGATCCTCAGAACATTTACCTGTAAGCACCTGGGTAGTCCCATTGACTTGAATGGAACCAAGCGAGAGCTTCCACTGGAGTGTCTGCAGATTAAGCCCCGCGTTTGTATTTTCAGATCTTATCTACAGAAGAAATTGCTCTCATTTACCTAAGCGTTTTTACAAATACAGCTTTATTTAAATGGGTGCAGCGCTGCCCGCGCAAGAGGCTGCCGTGTGAGGAGCCGAGCGGCCCTGCCTCGGTTCCCAGCGTCTGCTCTCGGCACGATGGGAACCACCGACGAAGGGCACGGCGCTCCGAAGCGCCGGGGGAAAAGGCCGCCGCCGCGCAGGAGGCAGGGATGTCTCACGCTTCCTCCGTTCGCGGGACGCCCTCGCATCACTACCTCACCCGCCCTACAAAACCGCAGGCCCGCGTAGCGGGCAGCCCCCTCGCACCGAGAGTTTCTCCCCGGGAGGTGATGGTGCGGCGGTGGGAGTCCTTCGTCTTCCTCCCCGAGAGGACGGGGCCGGGCGGGGGTAGCCCGGGCCGGGCTCGTCTTGCCTTAGACGGGCCTACGAGGCGCCACGGCCCGACCCGCCGGCAAGAGGGGGATGCCCAGCCTCGCCGGCAGCACCGGGACGGGCCCAGGCCCTGAGGCGCCTTCAGCGGTCTCGGCGTAACCGGCACCGGCGGCCCAGGCTGCGGCCCGCCCCTCGCGGCAGNCTCCTCCTCCTCTTCTCCTCTCTCCCCTCCTGACAGGGCGCTGGTGGGTACCGGCGTGGGAAGCGCTCGCCCGGGGAGCCCATCGCCGCGGCAGGGCTGGCGGCGGCCCTCCGCTGGGGTGCAGCGCTCTCCCGGGGCCCCACTTCTCGCGGGGGGCGTGGAGCTGACTCCAGCACCCGGCTGGGGGCGAGGAGGGCACGCAGGCCGCCATCCCGGCGGGGCTCAGCCCTGTCTCCTCCTCTTGCCGAGGGGTTGTTTTAAAGCCCTGCCAGCATTTGCTGGGGTCCGTGTCCTCCTGCCCCCCCTTTACCCCGGAACGAGGCCTGCAGCCGCTGGGCCCTGCCCTGGATCGGTAGGCCTTTAAGGAGGGCTTATCCCCGTCCCCCTGCCCTTCCCCGGAGAGGGACAGGCGCCAGCTCCACCACTCTCCGTGAACACAGGCGCTCCATCGCATGACGTGAAATTCTCGCTTACCCTCTTGCTCCTCGTACTTTAAAGCCAAATATTGACCCTGAGTTGTAGGTGGCTGTGGCAGACGCGCTTGGGGGATGCGTGGTCAGCGTTAGGTGACAACTCTGGCATGGGTTTGAAAGCGGTGAGAACAGTGTTGTCTGAAAGCTGTGCCACTGCGAAGGCGCAAAACCTGTAGATACCAGATGGATACATCAGGTATTTAATTACATTTTATGGCGTACTTCATGGTGAAGAGATCCCAGCATGTAAAGTGCTTCTGAGTAGGAAATTCTAGTAACTGATACCTGTTTTGACAGCACTTTGTTCTTTGAAGATTACCTTTTCAAGCTGGCGCAAAAGGAAGAAGTATGTAAGAGGAGAGGCGTTTTTTTAATATGTGTATACAGTTTTTATATATGTGTATCTGCGTATACATATTTTATAGAAGTTCTAAAATATATCTGAAGGAGAGAAAAAAGTGAGATTAAAAAAAAAACCATGAAGAAAATGTAAGTTCTGCAAGCTGTATCAGATTTTGCTAAGGAGCACTGGAGATGGAGGAACCTTTTGAATCTAGTAGTTCAAGACAAGTCTTCTCAGAACTACTGAAGAGAAATTTCAAAATACAGGAACTGTCTGTTGGCATGTTGGTTATTTGTTTTTTCCTTCAAATTGCAGATGCTTTTTTAGGACCTGACTTAACTACAAGTGCAGCACAAGCACCTAAAGCTCCTGCTCAGAGAGGGCCATGCACATGCAATACCTGAATACATGAAATCCTGATTTCTTATTTTGCAAGCCTTAATTTTCACAACTTTGCCTGCCTATGGTTTCCCACTGTTCAAAATTGAGATTAATTTTTACTGTTTCTGGAGGTTGTTCCACATTTGCTCACCCTTTTGTATCAAAAAGACTGTAAAGGGTGTTGTAATCTATCGATGAAAGGAGAGCATGTGGGTGTTTCTTCTTAAGAAGCAATCCTTGGTATGACTGAAGAACAAATTCCCTCTGTGGGAATGGAAGGATTGCTTACCTCTACATGTATCTAAAATAGAGCTCTTTATTTTAGCTTGTGAAATAAATAAGACTTACGCTAGTGACGAAAGTTGGCCTTGATTATGTTCTGCTTATTTTTCTGTGAGCATGAAAGTTTCTATTAAAAGTCTTCCTCACGCTTACTTGCTATCACTTCTTAAAATCACTTTCCAGAGTTTTCTGGTGCTCCCTCCGTTTAGATTATTATTTTGAACAAAACTTCAAACACTTTTTTCCCCTGAAGAAACTCTGCAAAGCCTACCATATCCATGAGAGTTCTTATGTCCCTTGTTTCCTTGTAAATATGGACTCCTTACTTCAGGCGTACCCCCTCTAGCTTGGATAGCATCTATCAGTTGTGCCTTGCAATCAGTTTTACTTTACCCAAACTTCAATCTTGCAGATGAAGTCTGCACAGATGAACTTGGATCAGAGCCACTGCAGCTTTAAAGATTCATACTAAGCCTTTGTCTTACCTAATCTTGTTTCTTGGTGTTTAAAAAAATACATAGTTCTTTTGAGCAGCAGAACAATAAGATACTAAATCAGATAAGAACAGATTGCAGATCTGGGCTGGGGAAGAACAACCTGGCATTGACCCCTGTTGGGAGACATCTGTCAGTAAAAGCTCATATAAATTCTTACTTGTTTCATAACAGGGTTTTGCAAATGCCTGCATGTCTTTAACATCAGATCGGGAAAGGAAGGAACTTACACTGTCTTACTGTCGATATAATTGTACCAACTCATAATGCGCATGGGATTCTTTTATCTGTTCCTGCTCTACTGTATAAAACTTCCGTGCTTTAAGATTTAAAACTTTGTCTTGTCATTTCTTCCTTCCTTTCCAGTTGTGGGAGGATGAAGATGAAGGATGGCAGTACATCTAAGAGATAGCAGCTGCAGGGGTGAAATATTTTGCTTAAAAAAGTACTTTGTGCGTAGAAATGTATGAAACGATTACAATCTCGAAGCTCTACAGTTCTTTCAGTTCTGTCTCGACAGGAAATATTATATGTCAAAAACTGCATTGCAGTCATCTTTCACGTTTTTGTTACCAAATGTCTGCAGTAATCTCAAAGTGCTGAAATAAATGTAAGTTCTTTCTTCAGTTGACCCCCAGTCACTTACATTTTCATAGCGATGGCAATAGTAAATTTTAAGCTCTTATTTGTAATCTCCTAAATGTCAATTACTTGATTAAGTCAGTATTTCAGACAGAGTCTGTGGAGATTGCTCTGCCCTTTTTTGTTTCGGTTTCACAACAGAAGAAAAAAATACATGTCAGCTTGACAAAAATGTTAACCTTGTTAGTCTGTAATATTAAAAACGATACTTTGGGTGCCTTGATCTAAGAAGAGACTTGATTTCTTTTTTTTTTTGAGACAGAATGAACAAGCCGTGGGGTCCATTATTTACTTATTTATTTGATTGTTTGTTTGGGGTTGGTTTGTTTGCTTTAATGGGAGAGCATTGAGACTTCCCCAGCTCATTTGGGTTCTGTTTTTCTGTCCTGATACTAATAATAGGAATATTTTCGTAGAGTCTTTTAGGTCTAATTAACATAGGTGTGTGTGTTGTTTGTTTTTTTTTCCTCCACAGTGAGTATGAGAGAAAAAAGTGAAAATTCCCTTGGTGCTGTTGCTGCCAGAGAGGGATTCGGTAGAAGTATCTCACAAGCAGACATAGGGACTCAAATACATCTCTAAGGAGTTGTTTATACTCTTTGGCAAAATGTTTCTCTTTACTATGCATTGCAATCAGAGGTATGGTAAAAGGCCTGTGGTCTTAAAACTGACTTTAAAAGATACTAATGCTGGGAAAAGAAAAATAGCAGTCAAATTTGTCTCAATTCTTAATTGTCTAAGATAAATCTTACATCGTTGATCTTTATGTTATAGTGAGAAGAGGCTGATTGCAGGTCAGCTGTCATAGACATTTCTTACATCATAGGAAATACAAACAACTAAGATTTATTTTAAACTTGTCTGACAATCCCACATGCAGTGCAACAGTGACAGTTTCCATCAGCTCAGGATTTGCCCAGACCTGTTTTGTGACCTCACAGATGCAGCATCTTTGCAACTGAGAATTGTTGTCACCCTTGTGAAGCTTATTTTAGTACTGATGTGAGAAAGTCTGGTTTAAGTCTATGTGTGGTTTGGTTTTTTCTCCAGTTGCTGGTTATGGTGTCTGATCTTTTACTCAAATGTAGAGATAGTACATTTCCTGCTAGAACACTCTGTATAAAAGGGAATGAGCTCACTTTTCCGCCCTCCCCCATTTTTTCTGGCTTTCATCTGCTACATGTATATTGATATCCCATGTCTTTAATTTTTGTGTTAGTTTTTTTCAGAGGAGGCACTTGACTGTGAATTTACATAAGACAAGTGAGTCAAAAGTAATTTTGTGTTTCAAGTAGCCCCACAAAAGGGGCTTATGTAATATTATGTGTGTGCCAATAGACATTTGAGAAAGAAACGTGCTTTTTTTGAGGCCTTAAAATGCGATCTGAGCCAGCAGACTCCATTGGGAAAGCATCCACTTTTTTATCTGAAACTTTTGAAGACCAAAGCATAAATTTGATATATCTGGAGTGGTTTCCCTTTCTGCTCTCCACAGGTTTTGAGATTAGCGTTTCTGATCTTGTTGATTTTTACTGTTCTGTATCACAGGGCTCACCTGCTAGTGCTCTCTCTGGTCGTGTTCTCCCATACAAAACACAAGTGCTCTTCCGTGGCAGACTGCAAAATCACTTCTTGGAGTTTTGGTTTAATGGAATTCTTTATTGCTTTGGAAGCAACAAGAATTGTAAGTTACTAATGTCTTTAAGATTGATCATATGCTGCAAAGGGCTATTAATATTTTCTCTTTTGACAACTAGATAAGGCACAAAAGTACATTACTAGTCTCAGGTAATGTGTTCAGTGCTGCTGAAAAATACACAGAGCAGACAATTCTACCTTGGAGATGCACCGAGAGATACCCTAGAAGGAGAAAAAAGTCAACTTGATTTTAATTACTTTTTCAGTTTGGTAGTCTTGAAATAGTTCTTGGGTAAGGAATCTCTAGAGGGATTTCAGAAGCAAAAAAGTTTAATGAATAGGCTTGGAAAATTCTGTGCAGGCTCTGAGTTACTGCCCCTGTCTGATTTACGTGCAGCAGCTGGGACCGAGATGGACTTAAGCCACAACTGATACAAATCTTCTGTTGCTCAGTCCACAGGTTGGTAAAATACACCTACACTGATTTTAATGTACAGAACTACTGCAACTGAGGACTGTGATTCATGCTTCATTTTGGACTTTTCTCTCATAGCTGAAGAGAAGACTCACAGAAAAGGTGGTAGTGAGCAGGAATATCTCTGTGGCTGCCCTTCAAAGAGTAACCCGGTGACGACAGATGTGCTTGTTTCCAGCAAGTGATGGCACCCAAGTCAGCAGATACATATTGCTTTGCGGTGCTATGTGGTGTACACTGCACTCGTGGTTATTAAAAAGACCTGGCCAGTAGGTTGGGGAAGGTTGTCTTCCCCATCTGCTCTGTGCTGGTGAGGCCTCATCTGGAATATTGTGTGCAGTTCTGGGCTGCCTGGTTCAAGAAGGACAAGGAGCTACTGGAGATGGTACAAAAAAGGGCTATTAAGGTGATAAGGGGACTAGAACATCTCTCTGACGAAGAGAGGCTGAGGGACTTGGAACTTTTTAGCCTAGAGAAGACTAAGGGGGGGGTCTTATCAATACTTATAAATACGTAAGGGGTGGGTTGCAGGAGGATGGGGTCAGTCTTTTCTCAGTAGTGCTCAGTGACAGGACAGGATGGGGTCAGTCTTTTCTCAGTAGTGCTCAGTGACAGGACAGGAGGCAGGGGGCACAAAGTTAAATATAGGAAGATCTAGCTAAACATGAGGAGAAACTTCTTTACTGTGAGGATGGCAGAGCACTGGGACAGGCTGCCCAGAGAGGCTGTTGAGTCTCCATCTCTGGAGATATTCAAGGCCCGCCTGGACGTGATCCTGTGCAGCCTGCTCAAGGTGATCCTGCTCTGGCAGGGGGGTTGTACTAGATGATCTCCAGAGGTCCCTTCCAACCCCTATCATGCTGTGATTCTGTGATAGCCAAACCAAGCATATCTGATACAGGTGGATCATACAGGACTTCTTGTAGTGGTTCTCTGATTTTGGACTGTTCCAACAAATCTCATGATAAGAGAGGAGAAAGTGGTCAAACTGGAAGAAACTTGGAGAGAACAGCTTACTGAATGTCAAAACATCTCTTAGGAGTTTGCTGTGCTCACAACAGGTGACAACAGTCTCTTCAGCCTCGCATCTAAATTTTGACTGGGACAATTAATTTCTAGTTTCATTGGAAAAAGAGATGGTCAGAATAGTATGATTATCTTTCTGTGTTTACAGCAGGCAGGAAGGGAGCTGAAAACTCATTTGCAAGTCTTTTTCCCTAGAGGAAAAAGTAATTTCCCAGTGCTAAGTGGTGTTTCTGTTAGGAGTCCTTTCATTGCTACAAGTAGGTCTGATTTCTTTGGCCCAGAATATTGGTTTTAGTAAAGAGAATCCTTTTGACGCAACTAAGTTATTTTGTGTTTGTAAATGAACCAGACTTTATCCTTTCCCCAGTATGGGAGTTTTCACACAGCTAGACAATTTTTTTTCTCCCCACACCATGCTCTCCTATCTGATGTTACTTGTGAAACAAAGATTACTTCTTGGTTAAAGCTTTTAGGCTGAAAGAACTCAGTGCATGTTTTAAGCTTTATTGGAGGAGCTATCATTACCGGTAGTGATTCATCTTGTTTCTTTGATCTTGTCCTGGTTGCAGCCAGGACAGAGTTAACTCCCCCAAGCAGCCAGCACAGGTGAGCCGAGTTGCCTCGGGCTGTTTTCCCCACCACCTGACATCACAGCCCTATAAAAGGGGCTGGTGGGGAGGGATGGGTCTGTGTGGCTCTGGGATGGTCTTGAGTTTGGTTGTAGGTTGAGGCAGTGCTCTGTGTTACCACCTCATTCGGTTGGTAGTGTTCTACGGTGGGTGAGGAGGTTTCTGTGTGTTCTCTGTGTATTCTATCATGGGCTCTGTTGTTCCCCTTTTGAGGTGCTGTGTCCTTATCCCAACTCTCTGGGAAGTGTCTGTCCTCCTGGGAAGGGTTGAGGGAGCTGTGTGGGGTGCTCAGCTGCTGCTTGGGGCTGACCCACAACAGATCCAAATCATATGGCACATTTTATTTAAAATAGAAGTTTAAAAAAAACCCTGTGTACAAAGTGAGCATCAGAGAACTGCTCCCAAAGTCGGAGCAGTTATGCTTAGGCAGAATAGTAGCCAAGTTTTCTAACTCTTTTTCTCCTCTTTTGCATGCTGCTTTATCTCCTTTGGCTTTTCCTCATTGATATAATGCTGGAATATGTTGCACTTCTTTCTTGCTTCTGTAGTCAGTGCATTTGTGTTAAAATGAAATGTGTTCAGGCAAGAGTTGTGGTTGTTCAGCCTGGAGAAGAGAAGGCTCTGGGGAGACATTATAGTGGCCTTCCAGTACCTGAAAGGGCTACAGGTGAGTTGGAGAGGGGCTGTTTATCAGGGTGTGTAGTGACAGGACATGGGGTTGTGGCTTTAAGCTGAAAGAGGGTAGGTTTGGATTAGGTATTAGGAAGAAATCCTTCCCTGTGAGGATGGTGAGACACTGGCACAAATTGTCCTGAGAGGTGGTAGATGTCCCATCCCTGGAAACATTCAGGGTCAGATTGAATGGGGCTCTGAGTGACCTGATCTAATTGCAGATGTCCCTGCTCATTGTTGGGGGGATTGGACTAGATGACCTTTAATGGTCCCTTCCAAAGCAAACTATTCTGTGATGACTGCTTTCTGAAAACCTAGCACGGGCAGCCTGGTTGAGCAGCATGCAGACAGGGATGGGAGCATGAGAAAGTTCCCTTGAAGAATGTTGTATAAAAATAGCTATTGGGAGCTTATCAGTATGTGAACTGTATATAAAACCCCAGATGCACACTGGATAAATAATAATAACAACTAGAGTAGGCATCTGTCTAGTGCAACCTCCTGAAATGCTCAAAATGAAACATGCTGTGTAACAGCTCCTGTCCCTACAGACAAGCAGCACAGGAAGGACAAAAGTCAGCTAATACTAGCTTTTTTTTCCTGGAAAATGTGTTCAGTTGTGGTAAGGTAACAGCTGGGCTGTTAGCTGCAACCGCAGGCATCACTGCAACTGTGGGTGGTGGCCTGTGCAAACTCAGCTGCTCTTCTGAGAAAAAGCCTTAATCTAGGAATTAAGTGGGATAGTAAATTTAGGAAATACAGGCTTCTGGTCGTCCTTGCCTGCTCTCCAGGTGCTTATATCAAAATACTTTGTACTCAGCAAGTAGGACTTGTGGGTAAACATGGATCAAGGGGTATAGAATTATTGTTATCAGATCTGTTCCAAGGGATAACTGGGAAGTCATCATCATCAGGGAGCAGGAGTGATATGATTCACAGCCCAAAGCACTGTATATGTCCTGGCCTGGCTTTGAAATGGCTTCAAAGAAGAGCTTTCTCATGGAAGTGTGTGCATGTGGTGAGACTGTCATGCACAGAAAGGATCCGTGCTTCATTGAGAAGTCAGAGATGACTTTTTGGCTACTTCTGAATGAAGGAGCAGTTGTAACTTTGTGTAAACTCTGCTTGATCTGTGCCCCTGTTTGCAAGCTGTGATAAAATCAAACCCAAGTGTAAGCGATTCTTCAATACCAGTTTCATTTTAATTTGGAATTGCATTTAATTCATTAAGAGACTGACATTTGCAGCATCTGGATTCACTGAAGGAGGCAGAGGCTCTGTTTTTTCCCTTATACTTGTAACACCAGAGTTCCAAATGTTAAGTAGTCTCTCTACTCATACTCTGGGTAAATCTCTCTGAATTTTATGCAGGAAAATACGTGGTTTTGAAAATCACCAATTATAGCTAAATCTAAGTGGGTTGTTTCTGTAAGTTTTTGTCATCTTAAAGATTGGTTTTGTGATGAGAGACGCTTCCAGGTGGTGTTCCCAAACCTATGCTTGTAGAGGGCTAGTTAGCAGCTAGGATAAAAGCCAGAGGTGTCCTAATACCTGAGCTCCTGCCCAGTTTGATAACACTGCATCTAAATAGCAATTTAAGGGGGGTCTAAATAACTTGGGTTTTTATTTTGCTCCAGGTGTAACTCCTGCAGCAGACCCAGAAGGAGAGTGTGGCTTTGGTAATAGAAGGAAAGGATGAGCAGTTGGGGTCTGGAAATGGAGTTGTGGGCTCTGCTTGACTGAAGTCCCTGTGGGCTTCCTGAGCTCAGGTGCAGTTGCTCAGCTGGGCTTGGTGTGTTTGGCAGTCATGGTGAGCTGGTTTTCTCAAAGATGGGCAGAGTGAAAACTTCTCTGGAGTTTGGGAGGTGACATCTGTGTGTCAGCTTTTGCCTTGTACAGTCTGAACTGTGCAGAAGTATTTAAGATGTAAGAGGAAACTTCACTTTTGGCTGTTTTGCTTCCTCCTGTACTTTGGCATAATTTAATCACTAAGTATTATTGGTCAGGTGCAGTGTCAGGCTCATGTCAGTGCAGTCAGGGAGATGTCTTAATATTTGCACAGAGATATCAGATTCCATCTTCAGTAGTGTTGCAGATGCTGTAAAATGTGTGCCAGAAAATGACACATCTGTATACCTAGTCAGCTTACGTTTGCCAAAGTCAGTATTTTCTCTTAGCATGACACTCAAGTTACAGCATTAGCTTTTGTATTGTCACGTTCAAGGCCCTGTTAAGCATTGTGATCAACCAAATGTACCACAGAACACAGAACCTGTGAGGATTTGAAAGGATAGATCTCTATTTGTTTTTCTAATACCGTGAGAGCTAAATAACAATTGTGTTGAGAAAAGGGAGTTTCATAGCTCATTAAGCCACATTCCTTCTCAGAAATATTTCTTTGGCATTTTGGAGAGTTGTCTCCTGTGTAGCTCTTGACTGTGTTTTGGCAGTGGTAGTTTTTTTTAATTTATTCTAAGCTGCTGTTGATATTTGTGCATGTTTATTGTATGACACCTTTGCAGATACAGCTGTGCGAGAATTATCTTTTTCTTTGGACAGTTACCTGTATTAAAAGCATTATCTAAAATATCCTATCCTATTTTCTTTAGGCTTTCCCTGATGAAAAACTTAATCCCAAGCTTTTTGGAAATTGTTGGGTTCCAGTCTCATGAAAAACGCTGATCATCAGCTTTTCTGAACCCAAAAGCTACTGTAGGCATGTTGTATGTTTAGCTTTATACAGAATTCACTGTGTAAGCATCTTACTAAATAGAAAATGTGGTTTATAATGCCATTAATCCAATGCTACTGTGCTCAATTAAGTATTTTAATTTGAGCACATGAATGGGATTTGAACATATAAATTGCTAATACAGCTACTTTTCTTAGTGATGATTCAGTGTACTGAGAAATCAGTCCTCTGAAGTGTTTCAGAATCTTGATTCCACTTCGAACATCCACTCAGGTTTAGGCTGCCACTTTGGCTGCTTCAGAGAGATGTTTCTTCTGTTTCAGCTGTCTGCTTAGAATGGTAATTCGTCAAAAGGAATTAAGAAACTGATGTTCATTCATGTGTCAGTTATTCTTTAATTCTCTCTTTCATGTTAAAAAACAAAGGACCTGTAGCTGGTAGTAGCAGGGTATGTGTTTGTGAGCAAAATACTCAAAAGTAACTGTGAATTTTACATCAAGGTACTTTCATGTGAGAATTTTATACATCTGGCCTTCCCTGCATGCATATACCCATGCTTATGTTTTGTTTACACAGGAAAATTATCCAGGGTTTGCTAACCTGTGGCAGTTTAATGCAAGCCATCTCACAGGTTACCTGCGTGATGGATCTTCGGAGTCCCTGCGTGAGAAGTTTGGAGAGAAACATGCCAGGAATTTTAGTGTGTGAGCAAAAAGAAATTGAGGGCAGACTTCTTCGGATATTTATTACTAGCTGTGGTGGTTCAGCCCCAAACAGGGGCTGAGCACCACACACCACTTGCTCACTCCTGGAGAAGAAAGAGTCAGAGCCTCCATGAGTTGGGATAAAGAGTTTACTGACAAAATCACTGTGAAAGGAGGACGATAAGAGCCCATCACAAATTACACTCACACCCAGGGATAACACAGAGGACCTTACCAACCCAATGCTTATAGAGTGCTGGGACAGAAGGACCGATCCAACACCCCAACCACACTCTGGACTGCTCTGGAGGCACCCAGGAGCACCCCCTCCCTGACCGGCCCCTTCTATGGGGAAGTGATGTCAGGTGGTGTGGAAACCAGCCTGGTCCAACTCAGCTTGCCTGGCCTGGCTGCTTGGGGCCCTAACTCAGCTTGCCTGGCCTGGCTGCTTGGGGCCCTAACTCAGCTTGCCTGGCCTGGCTGCTTGGGGCCCTAACTCAGCTTGCCTGGCCTTAAACACAACTTAAACACATTTTGAAAAAAAAATCACTTTTGAAGTAGAACTGCATGGCTCAGAACAATAAGAATTGTCTTATCCAACCTCACTGATGTCAGCATTTGTCACTGACCTCTCGATATGACTGGTGTACTTTTTGGTATGGTTTTTGGTGGGGGGTAATTGTTATTTTGTTTGGTTTCTTTTTTCAACTTCCAGCTGACTTTTTGTAACGTGTCCATTTGCTTTGCTGCAGCAAGGCTTTGACTGGCTCTTATAAGTAGTGTCAGGAGAAAGGGGCTGAGTGGTTGTGCTAATTGAAATGTCTTTCATGTGGCAACTGAATCACTTAGAGGTGTCACTCCTGGGTCCCTCCTCTTCCAATTGTTTGTCCACTTTGTCTGTCTGTACTTGTAAGGCTGTAAAGGCATGTTTGTCTCATGTATCTGTGCATGGGGTAGTTCTGCGGACCCTGAGCATAACTAGGGGTGTTGAATGGTACTTGAAATAAACCTTAAAAAAAATGCTGGTAGATGCTTGTTGTAACAACTGAGTTGTTTTTTCTCCCTGAAACAGCAAAACTGTTAGATAAATGCTTGTCTTTTAAATGGCAGCAAAAAGTAATTGGAAAAATGCAGAATCAGAATCATCTTACGCATGGTAGTTTAGTGCTCAGTGATCAAATGTGGGGAGTAGCTTTGGAGCTTTCCTCAACATCAGTAAGAGGTCTGTTTTTGCTAAATTTTATCTCAGAATTGGCTGAAAACAATTTTCCTGACATGCTCTTTAACTGTATCTCATTTACAGTCTGTTCTTTGCCTTAAACTTTCTTTATGCTTAAACTTTTTAAGCTTGTTCTTTGCATGTTGCAGTGCAGTCTGTGGTGGGATGGTGGCCCTGATTGTGCATTGCTGCTGAACTGTAGGATTTGGTTTCTGATGTTGATGTGTTGGAATATGGTATGATATATGAGTATCAGTATTATGCCCTAGTGAACATGATGAACTTGTAAATTATATTTTTCATAAAATATCTCATTGAAATAAATGTCCTTTCCCTCCCTTCATATAAGAAATGTGCATCATAGTGATAATTTTTCTGTTAACTGTAATGAGAAATTCTTGAAGCTGTGTCTATTTCATGCAGTCGTATTTACAAATCCATCCTTTGTGGCTCTGGCAAGGGAAGGCCTGGTAGGTGCATCCTATAGTAAGGAAGCGAAAGACTAGAATATAGATTTTTCTTAACAAGTCTAGCAGTATGTTCACCAGATTTCTCAGCTTCACAAAACCACTTGAATGTTGTTACAGTAGCAGTATGATGAACATACCTTTGTTGTGACTGTATGAAAAAACCTAAGAAATAAAAAATGTTCAGAAAAGTTTGTTATTTTAATGTGGAAACTGTAGTAATTAATATTCTTAAATATAATTTTCAGCAGTGCTGAATAATTGACTTAATTTGGAATTGTGTCTGTAAAATGAGATTGTAGGTGTATGGAGTGAAATAGCTATAATGGTTGGGTACTTCAAAAATTGTTGATCCTGCCTTTTTTTTTTTTGGTCATCTTCTTTGAAGTGCTTAATGATGTGCATAACTTTTCCCTGAACTTGACTTAAAATGGAAAAAAAAATTGAAAGCAAAAAATGCTTTGTAGGTGTGTGGTCACAGAAGAATATTATTCTTGTCATGTGTGGATATGCTGAGTATTAAACTTCAGAGTGTTGAATTCCAGCGTGGTGTATATAAAGTGTGTAGGTGAGGTTATTGAATGATGTTGTCTTTAAGTCCAGACAGGTCATCTCATCAGAAAGCTTGGCCTCTTCTTCTCCGTTACACAGTTAGTAACTAAGGGTACTTATTTTGGTGGTTCATTTTGGCAAATATCCTGACTGTTAATAGTGTGTAGTCAGCTTTAAAACTAAGAATTGTTTGAAGGCGACACTCAAAGTATTTGTATCTTCTGGTCAAAATCTGGAGCAGCATAGAGCATACCTGTGTCCTGTAGGACAGCCTTCTGCTGGAACACGGTGTGGAGGAGCACCAAGAAGTGCCAGCAAGTGTCAGATAACTGGCAATTCGGTTCCTTTTATCTTCCATTGAGGTGGCAGATCAACCTGTGACAGTAACAACCTCACTTGATTTGTTCCTATTACATTGTACACCAATTCTAGCAGCTTTTGCTGTTCAGAGATACAGATGGATCATCTGCTCGTAGCTTTTACCTTCTCTCCTGGTATGAAGATAGGTTTCATCTTTTCTGCAGTCTGCTCGTCTTCAAATAAAAACTCAGAAAACCTTTAACATCAGACTTGGGAGAATCATTTAACTACAGGATATGAACATGTTTTCAAAAAGAAACTTCATTTAGAATTTTGGGTGATAGGTGTTTAAGTCTGGGGCCTTGCTGGCAGTTCTTGTCCTTGGCGCCCCTTAATTTGTGGTCTCTTGTTTCTCTGTCTTAAGTATTTCATTCTTTTCCATAGCCTAATTCATTCCCTCAAATAAGAAAATACAGAAGAGGTGGTAAGAGACTTCTGTGGCTTTGTCTCAATAAAACATGTAGGAATTTTCCTGTAGGAAGGGCTGAAAGAAAAATACATAGTTCTGAAGAGTTTGTCTCAATTATGTGTAAATGCAATGTAAATATGTATTTATCTGCCCCAAGGGCCTTTACTATCAAAGAAGGTTCCCTAAATTACTAAGAGGCCACTAATGTTTTGTATCAAGCTGTTTTTTGTGATTTATTTTTTCATAAGCCAATTTTTCTATGTCTGAATGCAACCCATCTTGGTTTTTTACACTAAAGCAATAGTTGTGGACTTGAAGGAAGTGTAACTAAAGTTCAGCATCAAAATACCACATAATTGCAGCCCTGTACTGTGATATTTTGATTTAATTGTCCAAAATAATCTTCCCCCCTGTTGTCTTTCAATGCCATCAGCTGGTGTTAACTATGTACTCAGTGCCATTGATTCCCAACTGCCTTCCTTTGATTAAATATTTCTGTTCTATTCAGTTCTCATCAAAAAATCCCACTGAATTCCTGTCCTTTGCCTCTGAAAAGATAATGTGCATCCTTTTGGGACTGTTTTTATTTTGAATGCGCCTTAAGAATAACACCAGCTGCTGCGTGGCCTTGGCATGGTTCTGTGATAGTGCTTGTTTTTCGTTTTGTTTTTACTTAATTTTTGTTGTGGCTGTCACTGCTTCCTAGAGAAGTAACAGGCTGATAATTTATTTATCTCTGAAGGTACAGCACTCTGTGTGGATTACGGTGTGAGTCTTGAGGATTACTGCCATACATTTTAGCAGCAGCTGCTTGATAAGATGGTATCAAGGTAGCCTGTCACTGTTCTGCAGCTTGCAGGTGAAGCAAGAGTTAAATGCAGTACCTTTTACTGCTTCCTTCCAAAGTTAAGCTGCAGTACTTCCACCATACTGTGTATAAATAGGGTAGAAACTTTCTCTTTTGCCAAATGGGGAGCTGTTACTTCAGTGTCTGAGCTTTCTCTGTTCTAATCCTTGCCCTTTCAACATTTCACTTCCTATTCTGCCCACATTAAGTCAATGAGCATATACAATCATATACTACTAGGTCATACTTGTCTTTTCAAAGATTTCTGGACATATCTTAAGTTGTAGCAAATCAAGATAGTTGTTCTGGAGTTGGTAAATGTAAAATCACTCAGGTGTTTCCTTTAGAGCTCTAGGCTTTTTGGTACAAGTAATAAGATTTTGTATTGTATTCAAAGTCTTGTGTCCATATTGTGTTGTACTCTTCCTAGCTTCAGAAATAAAAAGGCTCATTTTAAAGGCTTTTTAATGTAAATTATAACTTTGACTGTGAGTGCCAAAGCCAAGATTGTCCAACTGATTAAACGTTCTCCCAGATGTGGAATCTTGATAATTCTGGAAAACCAGTCTTTGAGGAATGTCTGCTTTTCTGCTTCACTCTTCAAGATCATAAAGCTTTCTCTCCCACCCCCCCTTGTCTTTCTGAGTGATGGAAGAACTCTATGACTTTATTTTTAGGCAGAAATCTCCTCGTCATTTTGCAAGTCCACCTAGCCTTCCAGCCATCCTACTCCACAGCTGTCACAACAAACTTTACTTCAGATGCTATTAAATATATCAGACATCACTCTGCAGCATGTGAGTTTGTTACCCTGGGGCTTTTCAGTCTATTCTCATGTTATCAAAACCACTGTGTGATTTCAAGGGTTCCTATGTTCCTTGGAGGGAAATCAAATGGTATGTGGTTAGGAAACTGATAGATATTCTGCAGATTTTGCATATCTCTAGCAATTAAGTGGTTAATACCCTGAATATATTGTTTTCTTTCCTCATTTCCCATAACCATGACTCTTCTGAACTCTGCATATCCTTTTGTCTGTATTTTCAATTGGGATTTTGGGACAACTTTGCCACACTGTAGAAAGAGCATTGCTCTAGCTTTGTTTATCCTATCTCTGTTCCCTCTGCTCCTCTTTCAGTTATCTGATTGTTGCAAACTGTGCTCTCGTCTGAGAGGGTTTTTCTCTTAGATTCTTTTTCATCTGTTGCATTGAAGCAATTTGTATTGTAATGATTTTAATGGTGGTAACACCAGTTAGCCTGGTTACAGATTGGGTGTGCTAAAACCCTTTTATATCAGGGCACCTAAAAAAAAAAAGAAAGATTCTAATGATCTTATCCTTTAGCACGAAAGGCAGTAGTTAGCTACAGACAAATGGATCACACAATAGGTGGAAGCATACTTAGAGTAGCTGCTTAGCTACTGTATTTTATGGCACTGTGGGCACTACACGTAGATTTGTGCCATACTGTTCATTCTTTCATACTGTTTGGAACTGGAGAAGACTTCCTGCCTTTAATTTCTTGTTCTGCATACCTAGAACCTTTCTCCCTTGATTTTTAAAATCCTTTCAGCTTGTATTTATGGCTTTCTTTCATATTCTGCATCACAGATTTAGGGTGGAAGACACCTTTTGAACTCAGCTAGTCCAAACTCCCTGTTCAAGCAAGTTTTGCTGCAGCAGGTTGCCCAGTTCTCACTCAGGTTTGGAGTATCTCCCCATATAGACCCTTCACTCTGGACCACCTGTTCCAGTGTTTGACCACCATTGCAATAACAAAAGTATGTTCTTGTGTTCAGATGGAATCTTGTATGTTTCAGTTTCTGTCCATTGCCTCTAGTTCTGTTGGTGGGCACCATGAAAAAGAGCCTGGATCTGTCTTTATTCCTTTCTATCAGGTATTCACAGTGGTTGATGAAACCCCTCCTGAGTCTTTCCTTCTGTGGCTGAACAGTCACAGCTTTCTCAGCCTCCCACAGGAGAGATACTTGAGTCCCTTAATCATCTTCATAACCCTTTGCTGGACTCTCCAGAATGTCCATGTCTCTCTTATACTGGAGGGTCCAGAATTGGGCAAATACTCCAGGTGCAGCCTCACCGGTACTGAACGTAGGAGAAAGATCACCTCCTTCCACCTGTTGGCAACACTTGTCCAACTGTGCAGCCCACCAGGGTGTTGGTCTTTGCCATGAGGCTGCATTGCTGACTCATGCTCAGCTTGTTCACCAGGCCCCCATAGTCCTTCTCTGCCAAGCTGCTTTCCAACTGAGTGGCCCCTGAGTGGACTTCCAATTTCCTCTTGGTGAAATTCATGAGGTTCCTGCCTGCCAGCTTCTTCATTCACCTTGAGTGGCAGTGCAACCATTGTGCCCATAACCATTCCTCATGTCATCCTCAAGTCTGTTGAGGCTGCGCTCTGTCCATGGATCCAGATCATTAATGGAAATGTTGAAGAGTACTGGACCAAGTATTGAATTCTACTGGACACCACTAGTTACTGACCACCAACTGCATGTTGCACAAATAATCAAAATTCTCTGAGTTTTAGTTGTTCAGCTGGTTTTCAGTCCACCTCACTGTCTGCTCCCCCAGCCTATATTTCACTGGCTTCCATAAGACCTTATGTGGGAGACTGTCAAATGTGTTACTAATGTCAAAGCAAACATTGACTGCTCTACCATCATCTACCAAGCCAGTGATTTTGTCCTAGAAAGCTATCAGGTTGGTTAAGCACAACTTCCTCATGATAAATCCATGCTAACTGTTCTGAGTCACCTTCTTGTCCTTCATATGTTTGGAAATAATTTCCAGGAGGATTTTCTCTTGTTGCCTTGCTGGGGATCAAGGTGAAGCTGACTAGCCTGTAGTTCCTTACATCTTACTTCACTTCTTGAAGATAAGAGTGATGTGCCCTTTCAAAGATAATTGAGAGTGGCCTCACGATGCTATTGGCCAACTCTCTTAGGTTTTTTGGGTGCAACCTATGGATTTATGTATGGCCAGGTTTTTAAATGCTCCTTAACCTGGTTTTCCTCCAACAAAGGTATGTCTTCCTTGCTCCAGACTTTCCCTTTGAAATGTTCTGCTGATACATGAATGGCTTTCAGCTCTCCTCAAACTGGGAAGAGGAGCAATGTCAGCTCCTGCTTTTTCCTTATTAGGCCAGTGATTAAAAAGCCCTCTGAGGAAGTGAAAGATGGCAGTTGTAGGCTTTATATGGTATCGAAAGGTTAACTTTTTAGGAGAATACCTTACACATGAGGCTGCAGGGAAGGCTGCAACAGGACTGTTCTGTGTCCTTCTGATGTATGCAAGATTTACAGGGTTAGAGAAATAAAGTAAAATGATTGCAACCCTCTAACAAGCAGCCTTGCTTTCTGAAAGGGCAAGGGGAATCCCAGACTCTTATCCATTGTTTAGAAAATTATTGTTTTGTACTGGAGACCCGTGGAATGAGATGCATTCATATGGCTGGGAGAAAGGACTGTGCTGCTTCAAAGTGTGTTTTCTTCCTATCTCATCTTCTACTGAAGAGATTAGGTGAATATTTAAATACATTAGTTGTGACTGTTCTTTTTGGTTTTGCTTTTTTTATAATTTGACTGTGTGATGCTCATTTGCTGAGTCTTAACTAGTGAGGTGTGCAGAAATCCGTAGTGTCTTCCCAGATGATTCACTGGGGTGATAAAATTAATGTTGCGAAGACTGGGACAACAGATGTGCTATTCTTTTCCTGAATAAGCAGAGGAGTGATTCCTGTATTGCAGTCCAAGTGAGTATGATGCTTTTTTACCTAGCAGGGAGTTATTTCTGAACACTGCTAGCTTTTGGACAGATTATGCTGGAGTATTCAAGGAGAGCACAATACATTGCATTCCCATTCTTGTGTCCTTGCCCAGGGTTTGAGTTCAGTTACACTCCTCTTTACAATGCAGTGGCAGGTAGTGAAATGCTGGGTGTGTCAGGAGCATGTTACATCCAAAAAAGCTGTGGAAATGTGCCTGTTCTCAGTGTTCAGTGGGAAATTCCTGGAAAAAGTGTAGCTTTTAAATGTAGCTCCTCTGGGGCAACCTTTGGAATGAGGATGCTGCTGGTTTTAAATGAGGTCAGGGAGAGCAAAGGAAGCATTTCTCAGTTAAGGGAAATGGGATAACTGTGGTTTCATTTCTCCCATCGAAAAAATCTGTTGGTAGCTGTGGGCTTGTTGAGGTGACCAATGCTTATTAAACCATCCCTGTGTGTTTAAATGAATTTTTATCTTGTAGATTTTGCAAACCCTTAAACAAAGCCCCATCCCTTTAAGTTTTTGAAACTAACACTATGAAGTTGTTGTCCTACTCCTCTCAACAAGAATTTGCCTTATGATAGAAATCAGATTATCTTGCTTACTTTGTTGTGAATGATGAGTTTGGCAAAAATCAGGGAAAGAGTCTGGTCATCCTGAGAAAATTACTGATGGCCTCTAGCAGAGGATGTCTGTGAGCATATAATTAAATGGTCCAAAGGGAAGGAACATTGGGAAAGTACAGAGCACAGCAATAAAAATATACCAATACCCTCTGTGTAGTATAACCACAAATAAACACTAACTCAGACTATAAAAGGCATTTTACAGTTCTCTGTCGGTGTCCTGAGATAACCCGAGTTTTCTGCTCCTGGTTGTGTGAGACCTTTGCCCTGTCTGTCTGAGAGAGAGAGGAAATCTGTGTGATAGATTTGTCATTCATAGATGAAATCACAGATTACTTTTGTTGTTAATTTGGGAAAAATGACATTTCACCCTGAAGAATTTCTTACTGCTTTGTTCTCACATTTAGGGGGCATCTGAATAGCTAAGGAGGTAATTTAATATTCTTATATTGCTGAAGCTATTGTTTAATTTGCTCTTTATGAAAAGATCCATAAAGGCCTATGAAAGGCTTGTAACTTGTGCTGGTCATCACATGAGCTAGGCTTGGTGACTCCAGAAAGTTTGTATGTGTACTTTTGGGGGGATTTGTGGGGGGTTTTTTCCCTTTGCTTTTGCTTCTGGTGGTTTATGGATCCCAGAAATGTGGTTTAATCCTTTGACTCTTTGTGTGTCTCACTTTTGCGTTGCACAGCTCTCGCATAAAACGTTGTGGGACGCCTCTTCTGTGTTTGTGTTACAAAGTGCCTGTACACTAATATATGCAACATGGGGCATAAATGTGAGGAATTGGAGATCTGTGTGCAGTTGCAGGGCTATGATCCTGTTGGGATCCTGGAGCTGTGCTCACATGACCAGAATGCTGCAATGGATAGATACATGCTCTTTGGAGAGGACTGGCAAGAAAAGGAACTGTAGTTGCCTGTTATGCGAGAGAATGGCTTGAAGTTCTTCCTGGTGGTGGATGATGAACCAATTTGAGAGCCTATGGCTAAGGGTTAAAGAGCACACCAGTAATTGTAGTAGCTGTCTGCTGTAGGCCACCTCATCCAGAAAAGCAAGTGGATGAGGCCTTGACAGCTAGAAGTAGGTTCTCATATACAATCCATGATAGTCATGGTTAAATTTAATCATCCCAATATCTGCTGGAGTGTCAGCACAGCAGACTATAAACAATCCAGAAGGTCTTGACACCACTAATAGAGAAGCCAGCAAGCAATTTCCAGGCACACAAAGGTCACTGCATACAGGAAGCATGGATTTACCAAGGGGAATGTCATGCCTAACCAACCTGGTAACCTTCTGTGATGTAATGCCTTGCTTAGTAAATGAGGGGAGAGCAATAGATATCATCTACCTTAATATTAGTAAGGTTTTTGACACTGTCTCCTGTAAGATCTTGGGGAAGCTGATGAAGTATGATATGGACTGGATGAGCAGGTAGTGAGGTGGACTGAAAACCAGTGCAACAGCTGAACTGAGAGGGTTGTGATCATTGGCACAAAGTCCACTGGATAACCAGTAACTAGAGGTGTCCCCCAGAAGTCAGTACTTTGTCCAGTACTCTTCAGTGTCTTCTTTAATGATATGGGTGCTGGATGCAGGGCAAACCCTCAGCAAGTTTGCAGATGGTAGAAAGTTAGGAGGAGTGGCTGGTACAGCAGATGATTGTGCTGACACTCAGAGGATCTCAGAAGGCTGGAGAAATGGGCTGAGAGGAATCTCATGAAGTTCAACAAGGGAAATGAGAAGTCCTGCACCTGATGAGGAAGAACTCTGTCCTGCCAATGTATGGGACGGGCTCCCCGGCTGGAAAGCAGCTTTGCGGACAAGGATGTGGGAGTTGTGTTGGATACACTGCTGCTTTGTTCAACTTTGTAACTTTGGGGCAAAGCCAGCAGCAGTTGTGAGCCTCAGGAGGAATGTTGTGAGCAGTTTGAGGAAGGTGATCCTTCCACTCTGCTCATCTCTGGTGAGGTAACACATGGAGTATTGTGTCCAGTTTGAGGCTCCCCAGTACAAGAGAGATGATGACAGGAGTGGAACATCTTCCATACAAGGAATGATTGAGTGAGGCAGAAATGCTGAGCCTAGAGAAGAGAAGGTTCAGAGAGATCTCATCATTAGTATGAATACCTGCTGGGAAAGTGCAGAGAGCGTGGAACCAGGCAGGCTCTTTTCAGTGATGCCCAGTGACTGGACCAGAGGCAAACTGAAACACAGGCAGTTCTGTCTGAACATCAGGAAATGTTTTTTACAGCAATGATGGCTGAGCTGGAACAAGTTTCCCAGAGGACTGTGGAGTCTCCCTCCTTGGAAACACTCAGAAGCTGTGTGGATGCGGTCCTGGGCAGATGGCCTTGTTTGAGTGGGCAGGGTTGGACAAGATGAGCTCCATAGGTCTCTTCCAACCTTAACCATTCTGAGATTGTGTGATATGCACTTTGCTGAATTTCCAGAAGTTATACTTCAAAGTTACAGGTGCTTATGATAGCATATAGGAAGAGTAAGCATTCACATTCTTAGTACCAACTAGCCTCTTTGCTGAGGGTGGTAATTCAGCTTTTCTTAGCATGCTCTGCCACTGTTAAGGTGGAGCTTCTTTGGAAGAATAAGAGGAATAAGAATCTGAAAATAATCAAGTGGCAACTGTAACTACTAAAGTCACACATGATTTTCCCTGATTCTTGCTTATCTCAGCATGTTTCTTGAACAAGGGGAATTCAAATGAGTAGTTCTTGGAACCTGCATTGAGACACAAGTTTTCTAGGTGGAAATACAAATACACTGAAACTGAGAGGACAGGAAGGGAAATAAGACAAGATACTTATTAAATGCGATGTCAGATCTTGTTGTGTGTTAAGATAACTTCATTATGTCAGAGGCTTATTTTTATTATTTTTAGTAAATGCTAGAATATGTTCCAGAATGAAGATGTTGAGAAAATGAGTTCATCTTTTCATTGTAGCAGACATAGGTGGAAAGGTGTTTTCTTAGCCTAGATCATTCACAATGGAGCTTGCACAAGATACAACCGTGGCATGTGCTCCCAGAGGCACAAAACCTCTCACCTTCTCTCTCTCAAGAACTGGCCTGGCTCTTGGTTTGCTATCTGGTCTCTGGTAGTGGGAGTTAATACAGGAATGTCCTGCAATCGCTTTTCTGTGGCAGTCAGACAAGGTAGATACTCTGGTCCCTTCTGGCGTTATGATTTACAAAGCTATTTGCTTACTGTGAAATCTGCCTGCTCCATAAAATGACTGAGAATTAATGCTCAATTAAAGCTGCTGGAGTGTGCAATATCCAGAAAATGAGGGTTCTTTCTTTGTATTTTGCACATGAATATCATGTGGGTACGGTGTATGTAAAAACATGTGCATATAGGTGTGAACACACTCATACCCTCCCCCCTACCTTTGTACAGGCTCTCTGCATGCATATAGCATTGTGAACTAAAAATACAAGGCAAATACATTATTGTGATTCCTCAGGTCAGTGATTATAAAATGGAGAGTGTAACTCTCCTGAAATACTAAATAAATACAATCAGGGGAGAAAGATAATGTGGAAATCTTAATAGCAAAAGCTTGTAGCAGTACTTCTGCCATGCAGGTCTGATTTACCCATATTTCATCTATCTCAGCCAACTAATTAGTCCTTTGCTATTCGTGGAATGTTTGTTTTAATGAAAAACATACTTTGTAGAGTAAAGACAACATTTGATGTTAGTGTTACTGTTTTTTAAGGAAAATTACATTATTTTAAAAAATACTAGTATTTCCATGAAAGTCAGTGAGAAAGGCAAAAGTGCTGAATCCAAATCTTTTTGGGTTCATAGTAATTGTCGCTTCACTTGGCTGTAACTAATTACTGATTTTTTTTAAAGTCTCATAATAGCTGCAGCTATGGAGCTGATTTAAAGGCCTTATTTCTTATTGCTAATTTTTATCATCCAAACTGCAGCTTGATTTAAATTCAAAGGAAAATTGAAACAATTACACTTCCTTTTATGTATATCAATAAAGACCTTTATATTTTGGGTTTGGGTAATTATACTTCCTATGGTATAAAAGAGCTTTGCAACTATTTCAACTGATTCCAGATTTTGGTTTTTTGTCAGTTCAATTAATAGTGTAGACAAACTGCTGCTTTCATGGGACTGAATTTTTTTGAGATCTTAAAAAGCAGAACTTTTAACAGTAAGATGGATGGAACATAAAGCATTAACAAAGATAACTTTTGGTATTCAACACAGGATCAGCACCCTTGGTGCTGCACCTCTCTATGGTGCTGCTGAAGTCAGTCCTTAAGAGATGCAGTGGTCAGTAAGAAATGGTGTTTGTCTGGTTGTCATGGATTTATGCAATGAAGAAATTAATACTTTATTCCTAGGGCCATCAGGTTGAAATTGCTCTGACATCCTTCTAGTGCAATAGAAAGTCCTCTCCCGATTATGAAGATCGAGATTAAGATACTCTTTTATTCATGAATAGTTTAAGAAATATTTTTGTCCAGATGTTTTGTGTTGAAGACATTTGATTTGGCACTTCTGGCAAATCCTGTTTCTAAGAGAAAAGAGATGCAAAACTCCTCCTGGATGGGAGCTGCCCTGGATTTTGATTTGGTGAAGGATGTGATTGTATAAAGAGATGCAGCATTCCAAGGATGTTTCTTAAGACCACAACAAAGGTTGTGTCCAGTTGTCTAAGTATCTTTTTCATTTGCTTTCAATAATTGTGTCTCCAAGTTGAGTTTACTTTCCTGCCAGTTCTGATCAAAGCATTTTCATGACAAATGGATTTCTTTTCACTTTGGTCTGTCCGCCAATCCAAATAACACAAAAGTATTGCTGATAGCTGGATGATTTTTAAAATTTTTTTTTCTTTTTGTCTCTCCAGCAGGCCATCTGTGGAAAAGAAAAAAGAGGGGGGAAAAAATGAAGTATCTATTAATATTTTTCCTGAATTTGTTACCACAGTATGCTGGAAAACCTTTGAGAAGAGGTGACAGTTACCCAAGAACGTTTGAAGACATTAAAAATGAGATAGCTGGCTATACTGATGTTGCCAAAGCTATCATAGATCTCGCTGTTCATGGAAAAGCTCAGAACAGATCCTATGAAAGACTAGCAGTTTTTGCTGATACCATAGGACCTAGACTCAGCGGTTCAAAAAATCTAGATGCAGCCATCAAGTATATGTTCAGTGCCCTGCAGGAAGATGGGCTGGAAAATGTGCACCTGGAGCCTGTGAAAGTACCACACTGGGAAAGAGGAGAGGAGTTTGCCATGATGCTGGAACCAAGGAATCACAGCATTGCTATTTTGGGACTTGGGAGCAGTATTGCAACTCCTCCAGAAGGTAACTCTTCCTTTTGGAATTAACTAGCACTTGCTTTTCAACATTAGACTGTACCGTACTCCTAACAACAACTTCTCTCAATGGAAAAGCTCAAATTTACTTCCTGCTGTAGTAGTTCTGCAAGGCAAGAAGTAATTTTTCTGGGTCTTTTCTGTATGACATGGTTGTGAATGATGCAGTTTGGCTTAATTCAGTTTGATTTTACAAGCTGGTTCAATCTGAGTTTGTTAAATCTCCATTAAATCTATACCCTTTTGTTTCATGCTCCTGAACCTCATTCGTGAAGATGCTGCTCCTCCACGCAGGTCAGTGGGTGACCTGTTGTCATGGTCTCAGGTTTTCCCGCCTGCCCTTTTCATTTTGGCCAGAGATGTTCTCCATGGGGTGTTGTGATGTCATGTGATTTCTGCTCCTTTTGACATGCCATTTCCTGCCAAGCTCAGCACATCACTCTGGCAACAAACCCAAGACAGCAGGAAGAGGAGGAGAATCTCATGCTGAGCTTGGAAAGTGCCAGCTCCTTCCTAAGCATGGCAATTGGTACCTGTTTCTATATTCCTTCCCCCCGCCTCCTCCCTCTTCTCTCCTCTTGCTGTCTCGTGCTTACCTGTCCTGAACCCTTGTGTTGTCTTTTAGTGGATCATGTGTGATCTGCAACTTTGGGAACAAGATTGATTATTCAGGTGTTTTGAGCCCCAAAATATTAACTTGCTTGCAAACAAAATGATTCATAAGAGTCTATTTTTGTACATATTAATGTGAGGCTTTTTCAGGGTGCTATTTGAAGTCTGGATGACAACCTTCTGTGACTGCTTGCCATAAATAACGATGGATTTATCCCTGCACTGCTTCAAAAGCATTCCTTTATTTTTTGAGACTGCACCTGGAATATTGTGTCCCGTTCTGGGCCCCTCAGTTCAAGAAGGACATGGAACTCGCAGGGACACAGAGATGATGAAGGGAGTGGAACTCCTTCCTTATGAGGAGAGGCTGGGGCAGCTGGGCCTCTTTAGCTTGGAGAAGAGGAGACTGAGGGGTGACCTTGTTAATGTTTATAAATATGTAAAGGGTGAGTCAGAAGGATGGAGCCAGACTCTTCCCAGTGATGGCCAGCGATAGGACGGGGAAATGGGTGCAAGCTGGAGCATAGGAAGTTCCATGTGAATATAGGGAGGAACTTTTTCACTGTGAGGGTGAGGGAGCACTGGGACAGGCTGCCCAGAGAGGTTGTGGAGTCTCCTTCTCTGGAGACACTCAAAACCTGCCTGAATGCATTCCTGTGTGATTTAGTCTAGGTGATCCTGCTCTGGCAGGGGGATTGGCCTAGACAATCTTTCGAGGTCCCTTCCGACTCCTAATGTTCTGTGAGTCTGTGATTCTTATTCCTTTATATAAAATAAATTTAGTTAAAGAAATAAAAGGCATCATGATACTCATATTTTTAATTAATTTTCATTTTTTGTGATAGCGGGCTTTCTAGTGTCTGAAATGAGACAAATAATGTAAAAAGCTGTTTTGTTTAGAAAAAATAGAGACCATCAAAACACAACAAAGTAAAAATGAGTAATATAAGATATGTTTGGAATAAATCTTACTTGGTTTGAGAAGTTGGTACTGTAAATTTCCTTTAAGGTATTTCTGTCATATTGAGGCAACCCCATGCCTACAATGCAAAACATCTAAAGCTATTATGAGTATCTTTTTCTCCGATGGTATCTCTAAGACTTAGTGCTTTCATAGGATAATACTTACAGCAAAGGCTAAACCTACAACTTAAATTGTATCCTTTCCAGTCCTATTCCAAGCTTCCTAAAAAGGAAGCTAAAATTAAAATGGCATTTTTGGTGTTGAGCAAGTGTTACTGAACCTGCAAAGAGAACCTGCAATTTAAACTTGGTAAACATTGTCATATCCCAAGAAGTCTCTTTTTCACTTCTCTTTCTTCCTTGATTTCTCTTTTTTCATTCAGAGAGATACTGAATTTTCATATTGAAAATGCTCACAGAGGCTAATTGTGTCCCCCTTTTTATTCTGTAACGATCTTATACTGTCAATTGAATGGTTGGGCTAGTACTGTGGCTGGTGATGTCTTGATAGATAAGACTGTATTATCCAGCATTGGTTTATACTGAGTAATGTCTGAAAGCCCACGATATTCTTGCTCACCTCTTCACTTTCCTCTGAGATCTGCTGTGTTTCTGAAGAGGTGTGTGTGTGTTGGCACTGGAAGACTGCGTGGCAGTGAGATCTCTCGGGAGAGCGGGCGGTTTTTCACGCTTGTTGGAATCCTTTTGATTAAATTTCTTACCTTCTGACTTACAATCTATCCCGCTGTTCATGGCTGGTACAATTTCTGCTGGTCTCGTTCTTGCTTTCTGCAAGCTGTGACAGATTTTCATGCTTGAGGAGGTTATGTGGGGTAGCTGGTCCCTGGTGAGCTCCTGGCTCTTGTTCTTCCCATCGCTGGACTGGCCGCCTGGCTGACGGAAATGCCTGGCGAGAGCAGCTTGTCACCAGCCTCTCTGGGTGAGAGAACAGCAAGGTGTGCTGCTCAAAAACGCCTGGCCTAGAACTCACACTCATCCCAACCACAAAATTAAAAATGTGTGGCTGGATTAACTATAACCACCACCTCATCACTTCTTAGGAATTAATTCCCAGATCTGTTCTCTCTGCTGTAACCAGCAATTGCCACCATGTCGTGTTCCTAGGAAACAGGGATAGGCAGCTGCCCTGAATCACATTAGAAATATTTGAACAGTTTCCCTCAGTGAAGAAATATCAGCAGTTCTGATTTGGTTTTTTTTAGCCAAGAAGCTATGGGAGTGTGAGTCATCCTATAATCAATAGGAGATGCTTGATGCTGATTCCCCTGACGTGGTGCTGCTGTTACTGAGTGGGATCAAACCAGGAGATCTGCTGCTGCTGTGCCGAGCTTTGCCACAGGGATGCATTGAAGGCCAGGGACTGGCTTTCTGATGTCAGCTCGACAAATCTGGCCATTGTCCCAGCAAGAGGTACAAGGGAGCATTTCTTGCGTCTTCATGCTCTCTGTTCTGGCCTGTATTCCTCCTTACCTGTTATGTACCCCCAGGCTTGAGACCCAATGAGCTAAGAAAATAGGAAACTTTAAAAGCTTGGTTCTCTCTGGATGTGCTTAGTGCTTTGTGCTGGACTCAGTGGCCCTGGTGCCCTCAGAGCTCCTCTGGGAGTTCAGCTCTCCCAGCTGGTGCTCTGAAGGGCTCCTAATTAACATGGCAATAGCGTGACTGTGGTTAGAATCCTGGCTTTGAATGCTGGAAATTTAGGATTTATTTTCCTTTCTGTTCCTGGAAATTCAAACCAGTGCTACCTAAGAGTGGCCCAATGGTGAGAGTATGTGCTGGGGTGGCTCACTTTCCATTTCAGCATATACTGTGCAAGTGTGTGGAAAAAAATCCATGATCCTTTGAGAGGCAGGAACAGGAAGCTTGAAATAGTAGCAGTATTTTAGCTGTGGAGCCCAAGGCTTCAGGATAAAAGGAGTGTCTCTTCCTTGCAGGTCTTCTATGTAACCCATGCTATGGGGTTGAAAACCTTAAGGGATGTGAGCACAGCTTTGCCTGCTGCTGGGATTTGCCCACTTTGGCTCAGATACAACTTTGGTGAAGAGCTGGTTGGCTCACTTGAGGTTGGAACAGTTCTGATGATGTGCAGGAGGCTTTTTAGTACCTTATGATTTTGTGGATAAAATCCTCGTTTCCCAATTTTCTTCTTCAGGACTGGGCAATGGGCCAGGATGTCATGTTTTCAGATTCAGTTTGATTTACATAGCAAAAAGGGGCAGCACAGAAAAGGGAAGATTTTTTTTTTATTAAATAAGAAAGAAAATGTTTTCCCTTCCAGTGTGTCCCAAGATTTGGAGGTCTTGGGTCAAAGAGAAAATTTCCACTTCCTTTGATCTCCTTACAAGGAGGGAGTGACTTTCATGCCTGTCTTGGCGTCAGGGAGAGGAGAAACATGAAACAGAGTGACCTGGCTTTCCAGAAGTCAGAGGAGATTGAAAATCTTGCCTTGAAGAAGTGGATTCCTAGGTAACAAACAGGATTGAATGTTAGAAAGTGCTGGGTTTAGGGAGCTGCTGAACTGGAGGTTTACCATATTTAGTCAATGTCCTTGTCTCATTTCCAGTGTTTCAACATTGTTAAAACATACAGAGAGATATATATAGAGAGAGGCTGTGTTGATTTCTGGTAGTACTGATTATATCCCTCAAAATCTGAGGAAAATAGATATAATTGTTGCTTTGAGAATCCCATAATTGAAGGAAAGTAGTAGTTCAGCAGATGTTTGACCATAAAGTATCAAAGAATTCATATTTTTTGCATGTGTTTTAAAATGCACTCTTTTCTTGATGGGTGACTCTGCCCTTTCATTTTAAAGAAATACTGACAAGTAGAACCAACCCCAGAATGCAGCCTGCCTGAAATGTCTTCTCAAAAAAGGAACAGTCTCTGGTTTCTATGTACTGTTTGTTGCAGCAAAACTGAAATAATATAAATACGAAGATGGTGCATTGGCAGACTTTTCCCAAGTTTTTGTGTGGTTTTTTGTTTAACTATCAACAACATTTGGTCCAGTCTTGCTCTTATAGAAGGTGGTGGGAGTTTTGCCACTTAGAATATATGAAAATAGTTCCAGCCTGATATTTATAAAATGGAGATAATGTACATCTCAAAGCATGATGGCGTGTGCTGTTGCCATAGGCTCACAGTCTTTTTTAAGCCCGGGATGCTGCTGAACAAAGTGGTTTGGTTCCAGTCCTGCCTGATGTATTGACAATGTTGACCCTCCTTTTTTGTTTCTCAGAGGTGAAATGGATTAGAGAATTCACCTAGATTAAAATTAGCTTTTTTGTTAATGTGTATCAGAGGAATTACCCTTGAGTTACCAGCAACTTGAATGACCACTGACCTATTGAGAGAGGAGGAGATCCTTCTGGAGGAACTTTGGTATCCCCTTTGAGTAGGGGTTCAGTGCTGAAAATGGGGTTGAGAGAGTCTCAGGCTTGAGAACACAGTGGACATCACAGCCCTCCTTCTGCCTTCACTGGATTCACATCTTGAGAGACCATGACACTCAGTACTGGGTGCCTGGATTGTTTATTATTACTTAGAGCAGCACTGCTTGTGGTATGATAATTATGCTGCTGTTTTTCTTGGAATGTGAAAGATGACGTCCATGAAGGACCTCAGACACTGTGGTGTTTAGTGGCCCAGCATCTGGGACAAAAGTTGGTTCAGTGGCATTAATAGATGTAGAGAGTAGGAGTAGCTGTGTGGCTTTGAGGTGGACGTGCTGTCTGGGAAGGACATGGCTTCCAGTCACTGCTTTAATGAATGTTCATGTGAACTGTACAGATTGGCAGCAGCAAAAAATGGAATGTTCAGGTCTTGGCACTTTTTGGTGTCTCTCAGTTGAGGGTGGTTACCTCCCAGGCTGAAGCTCCTGCCTCTCACTGACACAGGCAGGATTTGAACATCATCTTCATGGGTAGGGAACATGTGTGCAGCTGGGTGGTACTGCCACCTTTCCTCCTGGGAACAGCCTGCAGTGACTGGCACCTGGACTTGATAAAGAGGGAATTGTTGCCCATAGGGATGGAACAGTTGCCCTCAGTACTTCCTGCCTTGGCCACCTGTGTGCTCCAAAACTGGCTTCTCTGGATCCCATGCTCATGTGCCTGATTCTCCCCAGACACTGCATAGCAAGCCTGTGTCCCCTGCAGGGCTGCTCCTGGGAGAACTGGACCTGTCACCCTGCTTTTTTTGGCCTCCAAGGCTTCATGCTGGGGGTCAGGTCCATACTCCTTGCTGCTAGGATATATTGCTGCACAGTAAGCTATATGTTTTTGAAACCAAACTGTTCTAATGAGATCCGGTACTTGATGGAAATTGTATAATATTTGTCAAAAATGTAAGTATTACATAGTGTTTATTTTTCTCTGTGTTGTTCTTGAAGGGAGTAAGACATTTAGCCTCAACTATGCATCAGAGCTGGATAGCCTCATATCCTTTTGGCTAACTCTCCTATGTAATTTTAGTTTCATGAAGTAATTCTCTTTGCTGTTCCACAGAGTAGGTGAGGTCACATTTTCCAGAAGTATATTCAGATTTTACAAAATCTTTCTTCCCGATCAAAGCCCTCTTCTTAATTTCACAGGTCCCCTTAAATGAATCTTTTCCTCATATTATAATTCTTATATCAATACATATTGATATGTGTTGATAGACCAAAGGTGTTTCTAGGTGTTAAAGTACTTTAAATTTTCAGTACCTGCTGATAATTTTTGCGGGGCGGGGGTGGGGGGGAAGGTGATGATAGGAGTCTTTCATTTGCTTCAGCCTGACACCAGGCCTTAATTTGAGTTCATTATGAGCCCAGAATTTGGGTTTGTTTTTCTGGAAATCTTCTGGAATTATGTGGGGCACTGGGGGAAAGCTGAACTAATTTGTGTGAGAGCTGAGAAGCAGCATATTTTTAAAAGAGGTAAGATAGAAACTGTGGGGAAAAATATATTTGGGGTGATTTTAGAGGATTTTTAAGCTAAATACTATATAATGCCAGGTTCCTTTAACTTAGTATTCTTAGTGCAAGGAGCTACGTTGCAAATGGGCAAGCAGATGTATGGTACTTTGATCTTGGAGAGATGGTCTAGTCTGAAGGACAACTGGATTAATCAGACTAAGGTCAGAAAAGCTTGGGGCTTCTATCTGCATGTGTGTAGGTTTAGCACAGAATACAGTATACCTTGATGTAGCAGCTTCCAGGCTGTTATCTTTGTGGTGGAAATGAAGAAATCCAGAAAGCAGCATCCATGAGGAAATCCACATGGTCTGATGCTGCTGGGCTGCAGCGCAGGGCTGTGATCATCAGGTAGAATTCATGCACTGCTCTGGTGGTGTGCTGCTGCTCCTACTCTTTTTCTACCATGAAGAAGGGTCTTGATCTCCTAGTCCTGGTATACTGATGCCTGGTTCTGGTGTGGAGGTAACACTCTGGCTCCCTCTTGCTCTCATGACTGCAGAGGCCAGGACATGTTTTGGCTATGTTCTCATTTTCAAAATCTCTGCGAGTATCAGAACAGTTAGGTGCATTGTTAACCTACGGCCTGACATATCAAGATGGTATTTTATTAGTATGCGAAAAAATGAAATCATAGAATCACAGAACAAAGCCCACCCAGTTTCACCCCCCTGCTATGGTCAGGGGCACCCTCCACTAGACCAGGTTGGCCAAAGCCCCGTCCAACTTGGCCTTGGACACTGCTAGGGAGGGGGCAACCACAGCTTCTCTGGGCAGCCTGTACCAGGGCCTCACCACCCTCACAGGGAAGATTTATTCCTAATACCTAATCTAAATCTACCCTGCTTCAGTTTAATGCCATGACCCCTTGTCCTATCACTCCTTACCTCTTTAAACAGCTCCTCTGCCACTTTCCTGTAGCCCCTTTAGATACTGGAAGGCCACTATAAGGTCTCCCCAGAACCTTTTCCAGGCTGAACAAGCCCACCTCTATCAGTCTGTCTTCACAGGAGAGTTGCTTCAGCCCTAATAATAACACCCAGGGAAGTCTGACAGAGACTTTTCAATGTAGTTTTCAGTTTTGTGGTGTCTAGACTGAAAAATATCTTATTTTAATTGTTATAAGCAAAAGTTGACTTGCTCGTCAGATGATATGACAGTGGCAGCTCCAGTGATGTGGATCAGAAGCATTGCAGTAACCTAGTGTGATTTGTAAGAGAATTAATAATTCCTGTGCTAACGCAGTTTGAAGTGAATTAAATTTGGAAGATACGTAGGGGTGAGTTGTTAACTTGCTGTTATTAAAAAATTTATTGTCAAATTAATGATGGCAGCATTTGCTTTTGTAACTAGATCTCCGAGGGACTGTTGCTATTAACTGGATGACAAAAATGAGACTGGGGTAAAAAAAAAGAAGAGACTAAGGCTGTAACTAAATAATCAGGAAATTAATGTCCAGTATGGTGAAACAGCATGCAAATGATATTTCTTTCTGGCTTTGATAAATTCTTTTAATGTGGCATTTGATTGTAACTAGGAGGAATTTCTGTGTATTTGAGTTGTTTCTAGGATAGTAATAAATAAAAAACAACGTAGACTTGGTTTCCAAATCTCAGGAATTCCTGTTACTTAATATGGTTAGCATCTTGCCATGTCTTACTGTGGTGTGGCCAGGAACAGCAACAATAATCTGAATGAAGTTTCCATGATGTTTTAGTGGCAATTAAGTAGGTGTTATAATCTGACAAATTTTCCTTACTCTTCTCAGTGACCTGTTACTGAGAGAGACAGATGTATAGCTCTAGATACTAAGTTGCTTAAATGTTTGCTGTATTTTATCTTGGTAAGTTACCTTGTGGGGAATTAATTCCCTTTGAGCTGAACTACTTCTGGCACGGCTGCTGGCAGGCAAGGAAGTGCTGGGAGGTGACTCTCCAGACAGAACCATCCATGCCAAGAATCAGACTTCTGATACATGGCAGTGTTGCAGATGGCTGATTTACAGATGCTTTTACGTCTATACAGATATATACACACATAAAAAATAGAACTTTCTGCAGCAAGTAAAGAGAAACTGTAATCAGTCTTGCTTCATCCTGCTTGTGGTGGAATTCAGACTTTGCCAATGCATACCCTGCCACTTCTTTCAGCTGGCAGAGTAATTGTCAAAGTTGTGGCATATCCAGGTGTTCAGGTAGAAATGTACATTTCTGTGTACAGAGGACTTTGTAATACATAATTTAATTGGTAATTGCAAGTTGCCTGCTAGTTTTCACCATTAACACCCTTTCTGTACTTACCAGAAATGACAGGATACAATTTACTGTAATGAGAGGAAACCCATAATACTACATAGGTTCTTTTGCTCACTGGCCCAACCCAACAATGTGTATAATGTTTCACATGGTGAGACAAATAAATAGTCTTCAGCTTCATATAGTCAGCCAAGTTTATCATGTCTGTAATTCTGTCTTCTACACTTCATGCCCTTTACTTAGCTAATTCCCCAAATACTCTGTATTAATTTCTTGGACTGTGTGGTTTATAATCTTTATATCTTGCTTAGGTAAGCAGGCAATCCAGCTCCCTCCTTATGTGGGTTTTCTGAAGACTTCTGTTCAATAATGTGCAGTCAAGCTCTGTGTCAGATAACAGGAGTAAGAAAGAAATAGAACAGCTTTCAACATGGGAAGCAGAGGGGTGACACAGTGAATTGGTAGGAGATGTGAGGGGCAGAGTTTGGTTAATTTGCTTAAAGGTTCAGTAGGTGAGGCATTTCCCGCTTTTGAAAGTAATAACTCATTCCCCCTAAAATGATAAGCTGTTGGGTGTTTTGTTTCATTTCTCCCTTTGCACTGGAGGTCTTAAGGTGGTTTGTTTATGTGTGTCCACATATTTCAGATAAGTATTGATCATGTCACTTCAATAGATGAGACTGAAATGGTATAAAATGGAACTAAAATGCAAATGAAGTGTTGAATTGGTCAGAAGAGTGAAGTTTTATTTTGTTGCAGAAGGCACTGTGATGCTTTATGTATACTGTGCTGCCATTAAGTTAAACGTGCAGAGAGGGGTGTTTTGTTTTGTCAAAGAATGGCTTTACGTGTCTTTGTGAACATTCAGAAGTAGAGGTGCTTGGTTGGAGTTCATGACTCTGCGTTCTTTCCTTAGCTCTAATTCCCACAAAGCTTGCTGTACAAACTCCTGAGGCCTGTCATTTAGGGAGGACCATAAATATACTTCTCCATTATATTTCTTGGGGATTATAGATAGTTCCTACCTGTCTGTAGCAGTCTTTAAAAGTCACCCAGAGTTGGTGTTTGTTCATTAACACAGTAAAGTAATGCCAAGAAGACTTAAACTCCTCGCTTCCCTTGACAAAGAAGCACTAATACAACATGTGCCCTTCCAGTGCCTGCTGCACAATCCAGGCAGAGCACTGGGGAGAGCGAATATGAAATATGGATTGCAGTATCCACTTACTGAGACCATGACTTTTCTTGTGGAAAATGAAATTTTTCGGATACTTGGCTTTATTTCCAGCAGCACAGTTCCATACCCAAGCTGATCCTGTTGCAGGGATGCTCCTTAGGTAGGCAGCTGAACCTGCAGTTCATTAGAAGCAGATGGAGTCTGTTAGCATGCTCACCTACCCTGCCAAAAACTAGAGGAATTTGAAGGTGATTCTCTGGTTTGGCTCCCTGTGCCTCTTTCTGTAAAGTTCAGAATCTGAAAAATTATTCAGGTAAATTTTTGCACCTTTTCACACAAGGTTAGTTCTGTAGCTAAAACTCATAGGCTTTTGCTGTGACATCTGCTGTCTCTTGCCCTCTTCACTGTGCATTCTTACGGAAACAAACTTTTGTGTGAAAAACAGTTTCTTTAAGGTTTTGATGTATACTATAGTCTGATCTTAAAGAAGCCATGAGTCTGGATACATTGGTGCATGGAGAGATGATCTTCCTATTTTTCTATCAGCTCTTCTCATGTATTACAGTCTCAAATACCATTCTTTGAAGTCTTCTCCAAATAATTCTTAGACACAAGAGAAAACAAAATAAAAAAGAGCACTTTCAGGGAGAAATACATTCTTCTTAAAAGCATGATAGCTTGGCTCTGACAAATCCTTGCTAGATATTTGTTATTAGTTTTGGTTTATACTGACGTGTTTTGTGGCATTTAGGTGAAATGTAAACAGTAAAATTTCAGGCATCCATTACTACTTCTGCATTTAGAAGAAAAGTACCAGCCTGTGTTGTAAAGCAATTTCTGCTTACCTCTGTAACCAGTCAGCAACACTGAGCCTTAAGCACAGCGGTCATTTTAATGAATTACTGCTTAAGTGATGTGAAGTATAGTTCCTCAATTAATGTTCTAGAAAGTTAGAAGGATTCTCTGGTTTTGGGAAAGACTACTTATCTATAAAACCCTTTGTTTTTCAAGCAAGATAACACAGAAGTTTAAAACTATTCCAACTATTAGAAACAAAGAGCTGGGTGGGATCTAACGGAGCATGTGTGAGTAGTTCTGCAGAAGTACTCGCCTGTGTTCTCTGGATCGTAACTGGGAAAGATGGGCTCCTGGGATTGCTCTCAAAGGGAAATCCAGTAGTACTGTGTTGTACTCATGAATTAAACACAAAGATTTTTTTTTTTAATTATAAGCATACTGCAAAATTTGTTCAAACTGTAAAGCTCTAATTTTGTTTCATTTATGGATTAAATAATTTTATAAGTGTTCGGTCTAAAACTATGTGCTTCCAGTTGCTTTATGTTAAGCTGAGTTCTTTAGCAACACATCAAAACAATTCCATTAAAAGATTACTATCTCTTTATTAATCCCATAGGCAGCTTTTGCAAATGTTTATGTGCTATAAATGATTGCAGTGAGGCATTCAAGCACATGCAGAGAACACACTTCCCTCTGTGTATCCTTCTTGCCCTTCAAGATATGTTTTAATACCAACATGATAGCATGGTTTACAGAACTGTGTGTACTTGTTTCAGGGTGCTACGAGACCTATTTAGCAGCAAACCCCAATGAAGCATTTTGCATTGTCTTCTTTCTCCAGTAAAAGTTAAATCTGATTTCCTGTGTCCTGTGCAGTCCATGCTTTCTGTCAGTTGGAGCTGGCTTTGGGAGAGTTGTGGGAAAGCAGTGCTAAAACCGCTGTAATATTTTCTTTCAGGAGTTACGGCGGAAGTCATAGTGGTATCCTCTTTTGATGAACTGCACAAAAGAGCTCACGAGGCCAAGGGAAAGATTGTTGTGTACAATGAACCTTTCATCACTTATGGCAAAACTGTGCAGTACAGATCACAGGGAGCAGTGGAGGCTGCTAAAGTTGGAGCAGTGGCATCCCTCATTAGATCCATTGCTCCTTTCTCTATTCAGAGGTAAGCATTTTTCTCCTCTTCTCCCCGTGACTCACGTTTCAGCCTTTAGTTCACATGTCATTTCAGGGCAGGCATTTTTGTTCTCTAGGACTTAAACATTGCCAGTTAGGAGTGGGTGTTTGGTTTTGCAACTTTTGGCTGCACAATAGCTCTTTTCCCCTATGTTTTGTCATTCTTTCAAAATGTTTTCATTTTTGTTACTGATCCAAACTTTGTATGGTATTTGTTTTAAGGAACTTCCTGCGTTCTCAAGGCTACCATAAATATTCTGAGCTCAACCGAAATCGAATGTCTTTGGTGACGACATGTACCAGACTGTCAGTGATGATATGTACTGGTCATTCTGTATATTTGACTAGAATCTAAGTGTACTGGATTTTTACTGTATTGGTGGTTTTCCTAGCATGAGGCCAACTTGTACTAGAAGTAGCCTGCTTTGAACATAATTGTTTTGAACACTTTAGCAGTAGGTTTGTAATCCTCTGCTTTTCGAATAAGGTAGGTTGAAATCATGATTCCTTAAAAATTAATTTTTTTAGATGTGTTAGCATCTTACATATAGTTTTACATTTCTGAAATTAACATATATTTTTTTCTGTGAGGTGCTGTATTTTGTAACATCGTTATTTTTTTGTCCCCCAATATATATTCAGAGCAGTACAGGGTGTTTTATTTCTCCCCCGAGCTGCCCAGTTACTCTTTACCCGCAGAGGAGTCATCAGAGGTAGCTAACCTGACCCTGAATGTGTGTCACATCATGAACTGGAATTGTGTTCTGTTTGGATAACATGGTTTCTTTTTGATCTCTGCTCCTAGGTTTTCTTTCTACACAAGTCCAGGCTGGGAAGTGCGAAGGGGTGGTATGGCTTTGAGCCTTGCTTGAAGCTGGGACTGGGGAGTGGCTGGGACAGGCATTTGGAAGCATGCTTGATTATACTATTTCAGAGGAAACACAAGTGGCCCCATCTCAGCAGTAAGAGAAGTGTGCAAACATCTCTGTATCTGATGCTTCAGAAATGTTTGAGAAATGTGGTAATGCCAGCTATCTGCATTGGATCATGTGCAGAGGACAGTACTGCTCCTTGATAGCATTTTTATAAGCTCTGTATTCCCCTGAAGAAGCCAAAATTACCTGCTTGAAATGCTTTCAGAAAAGTAAAGCCCTTGAATTAAGATAGTATGCCAACTAGACTAGTGTATTTCTTGATACCCAACAAATGTAGCAATGTTTACAATATATTTTCTAATACCTATAACTTTTGAATAAATGTAGTAATAATAATGAACTGAGCCGAGTATCTTTCAAAACCAGGCTTATAGGAAATATGTTTTCAAAATAGTCATATTTAATATTCTCAAAGGGTATTGCAATCTATAATCTGTTGATGATCTGAAGGCTGAAGATGATGTGAACACTGATCTATGCAGTTCTTAGTTCTGGTGCCCTGCAGAGGTGTTCATTTGAAAGCAACTCTTTGTATCTTCTGTTTGCCAGGCTATTTATGGAAGTGCATTTTAACATGTAATGGAAAATTTAGAGATGAGGAACAGAGGTGGAGACTGAAGGTAGTAAAGCTTGTTTATTAGGTCTGGGTACTGGAATTACAGCTATTTCAGAATTGAATGAAAAGAGGAGAAACATGCCAAATGCATGTTTGTTTAGAAGTATTGAATCCTTACCCGAGGCTGGGAGCCAGGGTGTCATTCCCAAAAGCAATTTCAAATTTAGATGCTGCCAGGAAGCATTTTTTTCATGAAACACTTTCTGTCCTTTCTTCTTTTACCTTCACTTAGGTTTTTTTGGGTGGAGGGAGGTACTCAGGTTTGGTCCTTCACTTCTGCCTAGATCTGTTTGTCCTGTTTCTAACAGAAAATAGGAATTGCTGTAGGCAGGGTGGATTTTTTTATCTCCATGCCTTCTTCTACGTTTTCTCTTCATGACCAGCTGTGTGCCTCCCTTGTCTGTGCTCCTGATGTGCTGTGCTGGATGTGGCCCTTCTTGTCAATCAGTGTCTGGGACACTGTTTGGGTCACTTGCCACTTTGATTGCCTGATGGGAAATACCAGGTTGTTGCAGGGAGCTGTGTGTCAGAGGGGTGAGAGATGAAAGGTAAAAAGCTGACTTCTAAGTGTTGTGAAAGAAAGGCTCCCATTCTTACAATTTGTTTACTCCTGCTTTGTTGACCAGACTCTTTACTACTTGGGCCTGTGTGTACATGTGCACCTATGATATGAACAACTGATAATGGGATTGTAGGAGTTTTCTAAAGCATTCTGGAAACATCTCAGAAGAAAGTATCCTCCTTCTGCTACTTCACTGTCCCACTTCCCAGTCTTCCCTAAACTATATCAGCTTTGGTGTGGGCTTTTTTTTTTTTTTTTTGGAAGACTTTAAACTCCTTTAGGACAGGAGGTTGTTTACTGTTATTTGCTTACTCTACTTGCCACAAATTAAGCTGGCTGGAACAATGGAAACCACTTTGTGGTGGGACTTCTAGACAATCTTTTAATGTGAATAATATCTATATGTTAAAACTGGGTACTTTCTAGTAGATTAACTAAAGCTTACTGACAAGACAGAATTGGTAAAATCACAACCTGAATTAAATCAGTGTTCTTTTGTTGACAGCTTGGTGGCTGTTCCTTGTTCCAGAGATGGCAAGTGGCTGCCACACCGTCAAGAGCAAAAGGTGTGAAGGGAACCTTTGAGTAGGGATTATGTGAGCAGCTTATTTTTTTGTTAAGGTGTATGGTAGCATAGCTATGGAGTGAATGAAACCTCCTGAGGATTCCATCATCCCAACTCTGAATGACACCAAATAGGGATCAGCTTAAATATACTTGTGAAGACTCACTGATGTTTTTATATTAGGGTTCGTGCCAACTCAAGAGTGACAGTGAAGGACTTGAAGGATATCACAGAATTGTAGGGGTTAGAAGGGACCTCAAGAGATTGAGTCCAACCCCTCTGCCAAAGGAGGTTCCCTAGGACAGGTCGCACAGGTAGGCATCCAGATGGGTCTTGAATATCTCCAGAGAGGGAGACTCCAAAACCCCCCTGGGCAGCCTGTCCCAGGGCTCTGTCACCCTCACTGTGGAAAAGTTCTTCTGCATATTGGTGTGGAACTTCCTGTGCTCCAACTTGAAGCCATTGCCCCTTGTCCTGTCCCCACAGACGACTGTAAAGGGGCTGGCCTTTTCTCCCTGCGTCCCACACTTCAGATATTTATAAACATTGATCAAGATCCCTTCTCAGTCTTCTTTTCTCAAGGCTGAACAGTGCCAGTTCATTCAACCTTTCCTCACAGGGGAGATGCTCCAGGCCTTTAATCACCTTCATAGCCCTTTGCTGGACTCTCTCCAGGAGATACCTGTCTTTTTATACCAGGGAGCCCAGAACTGAAAACAATACTCCAGGTGGTGTTGTTGAGTTTTAAGGAGTGTATTCATTTCGGACAGTAAAGGTAAGTGAATAGGTATAGGAAAGAAAATTAACAACACCCCTTGGCCTGTGAAGAGATTGACAGTGGTTGCATGATTGGTATTACCATGGTGCGTGGCAGTTGTGCCTCATGGCCTTGTCCCTATATTGTGTTAGAGTAAAGTAATTCTAAATAATTCTCTTAGTACTTTAATAGGTATCGTGGAAGGGTGGGTTTTGTTATGTGGGTGGAAGTCAGGGAAGGTTTATACTGGATATTAGGAAAAACTTCCTCACAGAGAGGGTTGTTAGGCATTGGAAAAAGCTGCCCAGGGAGGTGGAGGAGTCTCCATCCCTGGAAGTATTTAAAAGATGTGGTGCTGAGAGACATGGTTTAGTAGTACATGGCAGGTTGGGGTAATGGTTGGACTTGATGAGCCATCCAGCCCAGGTAGTTCTGTGATTCTGTGAACCTAAGTGACTGGAACAGGTAGGTAATTCTTGATGCCCTCCACCCAAATGGTGTGTTTATGACAGTCTTTTTCCCAGTAATGATTTCCTGAAGCACTGGAAATTTGGTGGTGAAAACATATAAACATAAGTATTATGAGTTAAGAGTAACAGAAGTATTTTTTAATGAACCTTCTCAAATAACACACATTATTAATCTAACTGTATCCACAGTAATTGGCTTTGTGGAGCAATCAGGATGTTGACTTCTTTTTGCTTTAACAGCTTGACTGCGCTGTGATTAATGGTCTTGCACAAGTCGAAGCAACATACTGTTTACTGTTGTGTTGTACAATAAACTGATGAGTTTTCCCCAGTTTGTAGTGGATGTTTTTACAGCAAGAATACTCAATTTATAAGGCATAGTTAAAAAAGTGGTTGTAATAAGCTGACCAAAAGATTGTGTTTTTGCTTCCTAGCTCTACATTTTTAGAACATCTTATAGATAAAAGGTACCCTTTTGAAACGCTGTTGAAATGGTCCAGTATTTATCCTGTGGTGAATGTACTCTTATGAATCTAAAATTCTAAGTAAATCCTGTTCCTCAAGAACCACAGATCAGATAAAGTCTTAACACTGTGTCTTGTAATAATAACCCCTTTAAGGGCTCTAGAAAGAATCAAAATCCAGTGGCTTTTGAGAACTCAAAAGGAATGTTCCCCAGAAATCTCAGAGATAAATGCCAAGAGCCCAATTATTATTTTTAAAATGCTGCAGAACAATCTCTCCAATATATAAGAAATCCAACAGGGAACATATTACAAGGCCAAAACAGACCAAGTAGTACAATGACCCAGTCTGGAGACTGTTACCAAGGACACAGACTTGGTCAAGTTCTTCCCTTTTGGGGCTGAATTCAGCATCTTACACTTATCCAAAATACGTAATTTCCTTTGCCTTTTCTCTCCTTCAGGCTAGAGGTGGCCAAGACACAATGTCTGCTTGTGAAGCTCTAGTAACTCTAATTAAACCTGTGTCTGGATAAAAGCTGAATTCCTGACTAATACGGTGCAACTCAAGGTTTATTGTAGAGCTTGTGTGCATAGCCCAAGTGCATGGATGTGACACAACTCTGTGCAGGCATGGTGGGGCTGGAATGCCACTTCATGGAACCTGTGTGAATTCGAAAACCGTTGCTTGTCCTTTGTCTTAATTTTCCTTTTTTTGTAACCTCACTTGGTATACTTTTTTCTACCATGTGTACCTTTTTGTATATGCATTGTACTTCAGAGGTGCATTTTCCTTTCCTCCCCTGTTTTGCCGTTTATTCTTCACTGCTTTTTAAGCCATTCATTCCCTTCTCAATCTCACTGGCAATGTGCGTTGGTGTCACTTTCAACTCTCATATGCTACCACAGTGATTTCTTACTGCATCACCTCTTCCTAATGCTTGGTCTGCTGCCTTTGATTCCAGATGTGAGACTTGCCTGCTAAATGAGAGAGAGCTTCCTGCTTTCCCTTAAAACTCCATGTCTAAGGGAACTAAGGGTTTATTCACATCAGTTGTGGCAGAGACACTTAACTTCATCCAGCTTGCTCTGCAGAGTTCTCTGAAATCTGGGGTCATACAGTAGTTTTGGTAGGATTTCTTTTGCTTTTATTGGTTGGGTAGGGGTTTTTTTTTGTTTTGTGGTTGGTTTTGTGGTGTTAGGTTTTTTGTTTGGGTTTTTTTAGAAGACAGATGCACCTGGCCTTTAAAACTTGATGTTTTATCTTTGAAATGCAGTATTCTCTGGTTGTGCCATCCACCCTGAAGGCTCCTTTCCCTCCTGTTCTGCCCCTCCTTCCACAGTGAATGCCAGTATACCAAATTTTTTGCTACTATCTAAGGCATCTTTCTTCCTATGATCTGCTCTGCTGTCTGTAGAGGGAAAGCAGTGCCATGGCCATGTGGGAGTGATTTCAGCTGGTAAGATCTGGCTGAGACTTGTGTGTGAGTGTGAGAGCAGCTCTCAGTCAACATGACCTGAGCCCAGTCTGATCATGAGTTGTAGGTGGTCTGCGAGCATTTCTACTGCTTTGTGTGGGTGTTAAGCAGACCTGTGTGCCCTTCCATGTGTCGCAGGCTGGGAGCCAAGCAGGTGAGACAGGTCGCTTTGCTGTGGAAAGCTGCCCCTCTTGCCCATTAAATGGCCTGGACCACCAACTATTTTCAGACAAAAAATCTTGTCCTGTGTGTAAGTTTCTAAAACTTAACCTACAACCTAAAATAATTTCAGAAGCTCTTCAGCTAATTACTTCATTTTTACTGTCGTCTTTCATTTTGGTTATTTAATAAACAATGCAATTGCTGTGAACAAGCGAGTCAACAGTAGCACTAAATGGGAGTAAGGTTTATCATCACTTTTTCTTCAGTAACACTGTTGTAGCATGGGACTGGTCATTCACGTTGCTCCTCAACTAAAATACTGTTTTCCTCAGGCATTTAAGATTGTTTGCCTCTGGCACCCGCTGAAAGGAAAAGAATGAAACTGGTTGATATGTACAAAATCAAATAGGAGGTTTTGTATAATTAGTTTTTGTACGTTTTTGCTTCACTTCCTCCTTTTCACCCAACACTCAAACACACCTTTTTCTGATCTGCCCATAGGACCCTG
Source organism: Zapornia atra (assembly GCA_013400835.1). Taxonomy (NCBI): domain Eukaryota; kingdom Metazoa; phylum Chordata; class Aves; order Gruiformes; family Rallidae; genus Zapornia; species Zapornia atra. Next base: position 73,584 of record VZTU01025291.1, on the reverse strand, counting down.
CTGAACCACTGCCTGGTGTTTTGGGCTGCTGAAGCCTCAGTGGCATATCTGGATGCATTCAGGGGTCAGCCTGGCTGATGCTCACAGGAAATGTAGCTGGAGGGCAGCCGACACGTAACATGTCTGGCTGGGTATACAGGCTTTGGGTGCATGAGCTGCCAGTGCACTGGGTGCATTTGAATTTTGGTTCCCCCTCTCCAAGTGCTGTGTCAGTTGAGGAATTTGTGGTTACTCTTGCTTTTGGCCTGTTAGCAGGTGTGGTGTGCGAGTTAATTCCCTGCAGTTCTGTTCAGTCCTCTCTATTTTGTCTTTGCTTCTAATTAAGCTATCCTTGGGCTCTCAATTCTGCAGGGTTGGGACATATTTTAGTCCATCTCTAAACCTGCTTCCTTGGGTTTTGGTTAATGAAATAATCTCTTGTTGTCTTTTGGGATTAGGGAAAATGTTTTACTGTCCAAACTTTTTCATCTTCTAATTGCTAATCATTTTTACTTCCAAAACAAAACCTTTTTTTGCAACGGAGTTTTTCCATCTGATGATATAATTGAAGTAAATTAAAAAAAAGAAAGCAGCTTCAATTAAAGATTTGGGTGCAACAGTTGAAACTGAGCAAGCATTAGCAGTCAGACCGTTCTCCGTGCATTTATTGAGTGCACCTTCTGGTTTAGTTTCATTAGAAAGGAATCTGGTACTGCTGCTCAGAGACTTCTTGGTCTCTGGGCAGTCTGCTCGTTGGGCAGCCAAGGATCTTAGGAGGTTCACTTCAAAAGCTCATTCTTTATTCAAACTAAACATTTAATATGGACATACCATGTGAGACCTTTAAGAAATTTACACCATCTGAATTATACTTTGAACTGTTTATGGTGTACTTTCTATTGTTGTGGCCAGAGATGTGTCCTCTCTGATACGAAGGTTCACTTCATCTATGCAGATTGTGGCTCTTGAACATGGTAATTCCAGGAGGGAGCGCAGGGACAGAGGTGGGACTTTCTGTAAATCAGGGAAGATAAATTTATGGATGGGTATTTGCTGCATGTCAGCCAAGGAGGTCTCCTTGATGCTTCTGTGTATGCAAAATCAAATGTTATTAGTATTGATTTTTTTTTAAATAGAAATGGGTAAACCAGCTTTCCTTTCTGTCAAGAGAAAGCACTGAGAAAGATCTGTTTTGAAGGGATACAGCTACTGGGTTAAACCTCCAGAAATAATGTTTTTCAAAGGAAGTCTTGGACACAAGGCATTTCTCTGAATGTAAAAGTAAACGATTTCTATACTATTTGAGTAGAAAATTTACTATATTTACTTTTTTTCTTTTTCCACTTCATGTGACAGTGCTAAGCTGGCATCTGGAATTTTCCTTCATTGCTTGTAATGCTGTGTTCTTTGGTCCTGGTGCATACTGTCACAAGAAATGCCACCAGTCTCACTGCCAGGGAGCTAGCTCTTGTTGAAGTACGGGAAATAAAGAGTTTGTCTATACTATATGTGCATCTGATGCCTTCATTTATTTATTAAAGAAACATTTTTGCTCATTACCATCTTTGAGGGACACTTCTTATTATTGCCTTGTGTTTTTAAAGTGTTTTCTTGCTTCCCTAGCACGTGAATTCTATGCACACAGGGTGAATTGGTGAATGTGTGTTGGAGTTATTCTCTTTCAGAGGGGAGGAGAATGCAGTTATGGTCAAGGTAATGTAAAGTTGATCTCAGAGGGAACTGGAAAACAAATGAACCTGGATCTCCCCTGCTTGATACTGTGTGCGCTCACTTTTCACGCTGCAGAATTGTTAGAAAAACCGTCTCTTGAGTAGGCAGCATCTTCTGTCTGTTTTGTGCAGGCTTGGGGAATGTGTGAGGCATAAAGGCAGCAGGAGGCTGGTGAGAACTGTAGAGGTGTGTAATGCTGTAGCATGACTGAAGAGATCAGGAAACACCAGTGACTATTTGTGAATGCTTTTCACTTAGGGGATTAGTATAGTTGCAGGAGTTGTTCATAGGAAGCAGCTCAAGGGAAGACTGTCCTTAGGCAATAGCCTGTGGCAATAGGATACAGTAGTGCTGTCTTCTGTTCTTCTAAGGGACTATGAAACAAGGATAAAACCCTTGTTTGTGGTGAAATAAGAGGAAACCATGTTTTACAAGTCTCTGGTGAGCTCATGTAAGATTCTAGTTATGTTTCATAGCACTGTACATGTTGTCTTGCTGCCCTTAGAGATACGAATTTGTGGTGTGCTGTGGGATTTATTTTCTTGCCTTGCACTTAGGGGCTTTCCCTCCAGTGTGTCTGTATGTGTTGTTGACTGGCAATTCATTAATTTTTACTTTGCTTCCTGTGTTCCCTGAAGGCCAACATGCCAGAATGTGTTCTGCAGTGCAGCCTCTGTGCTCACTTTTGGGCAAATACTAGCTGTCAGCTAGAGAACTTAGATGTCCTTAGAAGAAACTGAGCCCGTGCTTTAGCAGATGATCGTGTTGTACAGTGGGTTCTTGCTGTTTGAGCAGTGATTACCAGTCAAATTTCAGGTGGCTTCATAACAGTGAGAAATGTGTAGATGACATTTCTTAACTCTCAATCTCTTTGACTTTTGCTAAATTTTTTGCTTTGAACTGCATTATTCTGTTTGGTTTTGTTGTGGTGTATTTTTCCTCAGTAAACAGGTTTGGTATGACATATGAAACCTCTGGGTAATTTCGTGTCTGGAGTATTTGTTTTCTTACAAAGTCAGTAAAATGCTGATGAGACTAACAAGGGCCTTCTGTACCTCCTCCTAGTTTCGTCTGCTCCTGTTGAGGAATGTGTTCATGTAATTGGGAAGAATTTCATCCACTTAGTGTCAAGTAATATAAGCAGTGTTGTGTATTTTTGGTAGAGGCAGGTAAAGGGCTAGTAAAATCTTTGACAGTCAAATCTGTTATCCAGATAGACACTGTGAGGACAACAGTCCTTTTGAAATCCTCGCTTCCTCACTAGTAGCTTCCCAAGGTAAACATTTATCGATGTAGTATTCAAGTTTGGGTTTTAATTCTCTTCTGGCTTACCCATAACATTACTGACTCAGACACTCTGTTGGTAGCTAGATGGCCACCCATATCCTGAATGACTTAGGTTAATTCTGGTCTTTTTTTGGGTACCATGAGCACCCACCAATTAGATTCGGTGATATTCTGGAGTTAGTAAGACTTAAAGGAATAGTTTTGTTCTGCCTTTTCATTACTTTTTCATGTGTATAAAGATGCTGAGTGTTTAAAACTGCCAAGTCTTGAGTTTCTTGAAGGAGTTACAGCTGTGCTTGCTGTGGGTTGAGCACTGGGAACTTTCGCAGTTTTCCGCGACTTCCTGTTTTGTTCTGATCAGCTCCAGCTTTCTTCAGTGCTGCCAGCCCCTTCCAAGTCTGTATGAGTTGCTGCACCTATGGAAGTTCTGTTAGCAAGTTCAGAACCATCTGACATGATTTTAACATCTTGATCCATCAGTCACAGGTTCTGTTTAAACGTTCTTGCAATACTCAGTTTTCGTGATTACACTGACGAGCGTCTCGCCAGTATGTGGCAACCAGAAATGTAGAGGATGGAAGGCAGACATGACAACAAAAAAGCAGATAGAGATTTCAGAGAGGGATGTGGATAATACAATGCCAATTACTTATTTTCACAAGGGGTGTATTTATTTTCAGTGGCTGATAAGATTCTGTGTAAGTGCAGTGCTGGAATGTTCCTCTCCAGTGCACGTATCTCTGGACAACTGGAAGAGATTAAACAGTACTGGAATGGTTGTGTCGGAATGGCACAGAATTGGTATTTGGGGAATCCTAGCCTAATACTCTCCTTTTTTCATTAAAAAAAAAAAGAAAAAGAAAAAAGCCACAGTAGAGGCTGTTTCTTGATGCATTCTAGGATTAAATGCATTAATTTCAAATTAACAGCAACTCACATTTTTATTTTGGTTCAGGCAGTGCTGAAAGAGCTTGTAGGGAGGTCCACTGTTTAGATGCACCTGCCTATGGAATTTTTAATTATTTTCTTATATAATTGGTTTTCTAGTTTGTACTTCCCACTGAGTATCATTTCTACTCTTTGTATTACTCAAGATACTTTCTTAAGAATCTATTTGGTATTGTTTTAGACTGATATTGAAATTATCTACATATTGCTGAATAGTTTTAGCATGGATATATTACAGTTTTATTTATGAAATACGTTGTATCTGCAGTAAAACATACAAAATACTCTTTTCAAGGTGTACTGCTAACTTCTAGAAGTGAACTGAAGGTTATATAGGGACTCTGGCTGGATTTGTGAGCTTCAGAATCTCATGCGTACAAGGTGGATTTTTTTTTTTTTTGATATGTAACCTTTTACTTATGTCATGTAAAACAAACAGGCAGACAAATAGAGGTACCTCTTTAAAAATATACTTAATGTGCTAGTCAACTGTTAGTATCCACAGTCTCTAGTTAGGCCTCAGGCATGCAGAGGATTTGGAAATGCTAATTGCTTATATTGTTTTGCCTTGTTTGCTTAAACATATGAGTGAATGTGTATGGTTTGCTCCAACATACTATGATTTCTCTTTATAAGAATGCGGGTGATGTTTTTCAGGGGGCAGGGGGTCTCTTGTTTTTGCTGGTTCTTCCACTTCCCACAGTCTTGCTTGTGGCTTGTCCATATGTTAGGGTATTTCTCTGTTGTCTTAAATGTTGTCTTAAATGTCTTCACATTGGATGGCCTCACCCTGCTGTGTTTGTTGTACTATTATGTATGTCATGTATTTAGGTATGATGAGCTAGGCCTGTTCATATGACGAAACACAAATATTATGGCACACAAACTTTGACTTGTGTTTTCAGGAAGTCAAAGCTAATTATTCCACAGTTGTTTAGAAATGTTTTCTAAAGGTAGCCTCATGTTGATGGCCAACAGTAATAATGGACTCTTCTCTGTAGAATTAATGCCTCGTGCCTTGTGTCACCATTTCAATTACTTTAATCCTTTTCTTCAGATTTGTTTGCTCCTTCAAATCCCATCAGTCACCTGAGCCTCTCTTACCATGTCCACTGTGCTGCATGAAATACTAATCCTTTGGCCTTGCCTGCAGGGTAGGGCTAAACGGTTAAAGTCCTCCTCCATCTGGCTTAATAAATGAGAGGTGCCAACTCCTGTCTCTGCTCTGCCAGCGATGCCAGCTTTGATTACTTGCCTGTTGTCCTCTCCTTCAGGCACCTTATACCTTCTCTCATCTTGCTTCTAAATTTAGGAGGATGGTGCAAACCTAAAGCTGTAACTTCGTTCTCTTCCAACTTTCCTTTTTAAATGTGACCTTTGGTTTGATATTTATAGATCTTTGCCATATGTGGGAATTCGTTGGGTAGGTGACCAGGCTCTGTGACTTCTGCTGGACTATTTCACCATTACCTTGCTTTCTCAGTCACCATACACATTACTTGTGCATTGGCTGCCTAATACGAATATTACAGATGCTCTGTAAAAGAGAGAGGTCATCTTGGATATGTTTCTGCATGTTGTTACTGCGCAGGTTTGAGCTTTGACTGTAATTGTTGGATTTTTAATCTACAATGTTCACAAGAGAAGAATATTTATTCTAAGCATAGGAAATGGAAAGGAACCACGTAGTTTTTGATTGACTTCTATTTGGATTTCATCACATTAGTTTGCTGGTGAAGCACACAAAATATGTCTTGGTGAAAGAAACTGAACCCATTCTGCTGTTTAGCTCTGGAAAATCCATACTGATTCCGGACACTTGTGCACAAGACAACAAAAGATGCTTCTGTCACACAAGGGAGAATAACCATGTGAACGAACTAAACCCATGGATTCTGAAGTTCCATTCATTACTCTGCCTTGTGTCCCAAAGGATCTTGAGTAGCTCATGGTAACTTCTCTTTTTCCTTGCTTGCAAGCAGTGGTAACATTTTTTGCCTGTTAATTTAATTTAGCATTTGTACATTCTTTACTGTAAAGAGGACAACATTGAAAGTTGACTTCTCTAAACCGTGATTAGGTAGTCAGTAGCAGGTTCTGCAATAATTTGCCTGTGCAAAAACCAGGTGACTTGCATGATTGCTTAACAGTAGGTGGCTACTGCTGATAAATACTCTGTCATACGACCATGGGGTGTTATTATGAAATAAAATATACTGTGCTTGATTGTTAACTTCTGATAGATTGAGATTACAGGTTGACCTAACACACGTCTGTGGGAAGGCTTTGGCAGAAGGTGAATGACAGAGAATACAGATCGTTACCTTGGAATATCTTATTTTCAAATGTAAATATTTCCAAACAATTGATTGACTGTAGCTCAAAGGATTTGGATTTTGAGTTCAGTTCAGTAATAACTGTGAGAGGTGAGGCGAAGACACTGGAAAGAGCATGAAGGAGCTGGAATTTCATAAAAATACAGGAGTTTTTCTTACTAACAGTTCATTATCATCAAGAACAACATGAACATTAGAATTCAGGTCCTGGAATTCTAATGTGGTTTTGCCAAAAGTCTGAGGTTTGGAAAGAGTGAGCTCACAGGTGGGAGGTAGGGAAGGTGTTAGCTGATCTTCTATAATCCATGTATTGCTTGCACCTTTACAGGCAGTAGACTGTAATCCTTCTTTGAGGAGGGTCTGTGTCTCCTTGAAGTATTCAAAGACAGAAACAACTGCTTTCAGGGCTCCCAGTTTCAGGCTCTGAGAGGGCTGCAGTTGCTCCTATGGGAAAGCCAGAAGGAACAGGGCAGCTTGAGTACACACTGTATCTCCATGAAGAGCGTTAAAGGGAGCTGTGTTTGTGCTGAAGCTGAAAGAGCTTAAGCAGGGATTCAGTGCTGTCCAGATGTAGCCAGCACCTGGAGTCCAGAATCCTGGGCTGCTGGGTTCATCTGAGAGACCATCCAAGGCTGTAACTCCACAAAACTGTGGGTTTTTTTCCTCTTCACTTAGTTTATAATGCTGACAATTGAGGACAACAGCAATGGTGTGCTGCAGTGTCTGAGAGAATTCTAACATTTTTCTCTTGCCAGGAATGTGATGTGAATAGGCATACCCATGAGAAAACTTAACAGAGCTACTTGGAATAATAAGTGCAGCTGCAATTTATGATTTTAGAACCGTAACTGTTTTTCAGTGCCTAAAATTAGGTTTCAGTCATGTAAAGCTTTTTATGGTACTTCTCAGTGACAATCAGTGATGGATTCCTTTAACTCTTTCCCATATAGAGCAGTACCTTTTATTCTTCAGATATCTCAGTGTTACTTCGTAGAATGAATTAAGAGTTAGTGAAAGGATGGCAGAATCCAGGCAAGTATGAAAAGATGACAAGGAATTGAAGAACACAGTTGTAAAGCAGCAGACTTCAGATAATGCTTGTCCATTGAAGTTTACTGAGGAAGGAAAGAAGAATGCTGTTTGTTCCTCTGAGAACCTTCCCTTTAAAGTGTCTCAATTGAAACAACTAGTGAAATTGGTCATACTTTTAATAAAAATTTTTTTAAAAGAATGATTTAAAATGCTTAGATCAGTATCAGTCATTGTGTGATGCTTGTGGCTGTGTATATGTATAAACAGCAAATGTATAGGAAGAGGATGTTGTTACTTATATGTCAGTCTAGCTGTTTAAAGAAAATGTGATGGTATTTGAAAGCACTTAAGTCAGTTTGGGATGCTTGGGTAAGAGTTTGGTACTAGAGAAAGCATCTGTGAGACTTGAAGGGGTTTTTAGTCCAAGTGTGTTTGTGGCTGAGAAATTCTAACCACAGATATGGTCCCTTTTCCTCCTCCACCTGAGCATTTCAGAAGGATGTTTGAGGGTTAGAAGGGAGCAGTGCTCATGAGCTGGGCAGGTTTGCAAACTGGCCTGGCTTTTGGGGTTTCAGAAGGATGCTCCTAGATGGATCCATTTCCCCCAAATGTTTTGGCACTGAGAAAGGAGAAACTTCCAAGGAAGGTGATGTTTTACCAGCATGCTTGCATCCAGGCCGTTCAGTAGTTTCCTGGCTTTGGCAGCAAGAAGTGATACTGTGTGATTTGCCATGTACCGTGGGTCATGCCGGCCATGTGTTTTGCAGGTAAGCAGTTCAGTCGTTAAGTCATGGGTCAAGCTCTGTCCTGTTAAACGAGGAGTTGTGTTAATACTAGTATTAATCGATGTATTGTCTAAATCACAAGATTCACAGGTCAGTGAACTTCTATCTTCATCTAGATTAAAGCATCAAAAGCCTGCTTTGGGGGCTAGGTGTACAGAGGCTTTGCAAGCTTGCAGATGGTCTTTCGGCTGCACTTGCAAAACAACTGCTTAAAACTACATGATAAACTGTTATGAACCCCACATCTTCAGAGTTGTTCTGTAGAGCTTGGTATCTGTTTATAGATGAACTAGGCTTGAATGAAGTACCATTTCCAGTGAATAATTTAAGTAACTCCCCTATGCTTACACAGAAGTGTAGTAGAGTATTTTAGAGAAACAACTTTTTGCTTGGCAGCTGCAAGCTAATTCAGCTTGTGTGTATTAGCTTGTAAAACAGTTTTTCTTCTAAAATTGTGATGCACTTCTAAGTAGGTACAGTTTCTAAACAGATTTCCTATTTATATTATTCATGAAGTTATGTATGTGAACTCAGTGTTAACAATAATCAGTAAGATAATTTTCCTGCAGAGTGTTCTTCAAGGGGGAAAAATCATTCCTAGTGAGCATTTGAACACTGAGAAGAAAATTTCCACTTTTTATTCTGTTAGTGTCTTGCAGTGCTTCCCTAGGTGGGCTTCAGTGGTTTCGTATCAGCTCTAAGGCTGTGAATGCAGGTGGCTTGCTGCACGTCCTTCCTTGTGGAGGCTGTCGGAGCAGAAGAGTGACACTCAGGACAGATGGGTGAAGAGGTAGTGTGGAAGCCTGTGGTTCCCCCCACAGCCCTCTTTTTACCTGGAGCTACTGGTGGTGAGCTTTGGAGCTGTGGCATTCCTATGGCTGCCACTTCTCAGGTCGTTTGGAATCTTGTCATGTTCCTAAATCCAGTTTACCTTCACCACTGGAATTCATCCGATCTGACTGCCTGTGTGCCTGTATCACTAGGTTAAGGTCCAAAAGCATCTGTGTATTTAAACTTATATACAGACTACGAAAGTCATGATCATCATTGTACATTCCAACAAAAGCCTCCAGCCTGCTACCTTTTCTCCAACCTTTTCCTCGGCAGCTTGGATCAACGAAAGACTCTTTCTTCCAGAAGAGACTTAGACACTTTTTATTAGATATTAAAGAAATCCATAAAATGTAATAGTGAGAATAAAGTTTTCTCTTCGGCAGATGATAAAGGAGTCAGTGTATCTCCAGAATTAAATAAAGCACCAACCTTCAAACAATAAACAAAATATTGTGACTATATAATATATATTGAAGAGAACCACAAACGCAATACCTAAACCAAAACAGTGAGAAAGTGTGGCTGTTTAACAGCAATTTGTCTTTCCCTTTTGAGGAAGCAAAAATGGCTTGAATTCCCAAGATTTAACTCTTGGGAAACCGCTACATTTATTTCCTCATGGTAGCTGCTGGGTCTTCCTCCTGCATGCTCCTAAAGAAACCAGCAGCATGGGAAAGTCCCCAGAAGTGATTCAAACATTCTCCTAACCACAGTTGTTTGTGGGTTTGTTTTTTTTCCAGCCTGACACTCTTCACTTCCCAGACACAATGCTAATTGCCAGGAAAGAAGCTGTTCAGAGGAAATACATACCTATTGGGACATTTTGTTTCATCTGATGTAGATTATGAAGCTTTTGGGAGAATCTGCCGTAGTCAACAAATACAGCTGGGGAGAGAATGCTCATGCTTGGCATGACATTTTGCTGTGCTGCTCAATATTGAATCCTAGTTCACAGGAGTTGTTATAATGCTATAATAAGCTTAAAAACATATTCTGTTGCTAAAAAGAACTGTTTACAGCAGATTCCAAGTTTGAGACAATAATTCTGTGTGTATCTACCTTTGGAGTGACTTGCTTGAGTTTTGAAAATAAAAAGACATTGTTTTAATGGAGAGTAAGTTTATCAATTCAGTGTAATAACAATGATAAGCTGTCCTTACCACTTAAGTATTTACATTGCATTTAACATTGCACAAGTGGTGTTGTATAGGATTTGAACTATATGTATATATATCAAATAAAATGATCAGGTGATGTTAAAACAGTTCCTTTCATGTGGCACTACTGAAATGTCTCACTTGAGGGGAAAAATAAGTGGAACCCCCTCTGTAGGATTTTTACTAACATGCTTTTTATTCTCTTATTTCTGTTACTTGAACAGCAAAAGTGCTGAATTGTTTAAAAAAAACTTCAAAAAGGAGTTTAATAGTCTATAGAAATTAAATCTGTGGGAGCTAAAGAAGCACTTTTGTAGTGAAGATGTTTCAGTTTTCTTCAGAAAAGGGTCTCGCCCAGACCAGGGTCTTGCAGTGGCTTTGAGTTTGCTCACTGCTTGAGACTGAATCCAGTCAGGCCTTTTGCTCTTTCTTCTCCTATCCAGTCACTTGTTAAAGCCTTTTATTTTTCCCCCTTTCTATTGAAGTTATTGGAAGATCTGCCACTGATTTCCAATGGAAACAGGATTATACTCACAAACAGTGGAAAAGATGACTAGATTTCTCTGTTTCCTCTCTTCTATCTCACTCCTGGGCTTTACTTCCATGCCATCTGCGGTGATAATACCTAAGTTGTTCTACTGTCCATTTTTTCACTTCTAAAAGCTCTCCCCTTTTATCCATACCCATAGTTGCCTTTGGTGTAAGACACTGTTCTTTTTCCTGCTGTCTTCAGAGACTTGATTCCCCTTCTTCATTCCCACTCCTGCTTGGTGGGTTTTTTCTAGATTGCCCTTGTATTCCTGTTGACTCTTAAATCTTACTTTTTACACTTTAAAAAGATATCCTCTCAAGGTTCTGTTTGCATTTCCCCAACCTATTGGAGGGAAAAGCGATTTCTAAGTATGTTTAAGATACAGCTGTATTTCAGTTATTTTTATGGAGGGTGGTGTCCAAAGACACTCTGTACTGCTCAATGCTGAGTGCCATGGCAAAGGAAGGGAAGAAGAAAAATTCTACCCGTGCCCTGTTCTGTGAATTTGAAACTTTCCTCTGCCTCCTTTCAGACTTTTCTCCCCTCTATTTACCTCTGGTCAGCAGAAGGAAGGAATAAGTTTTATGGTATCAATATCCTGTGTCCCTACCTTTTTCCTTCAGCTCACTGAAAGTGTTGGCTGTGTGTTACCCTTTTAACATGACAATCTTTCAAAAAGAGGAGCAACCTCCATGTACTATCCCATAATATACTGGATTCAACACCAGAAGAGGCTTCAGTTCCTGGTGTGACTTGAAGTATGTGCCTCTGTATGGGAAAGCTTGACCATCCCTGCTACTTACTGTCTGCAGGGAAGCAGAGACGTGGAAGTACTGATACAGTGAAAGCTCTGATGCCTCTTCACACCTGCTTGTGCCTAATAATTTTAATGTAAAAATTAATTATCAAATATTAAAAACGCCATTAAATCAAATGTAAAAAATAAAAAATACCATTAAATGGAGGAGGTACAAAGTCCAGGCCCGTATTCTAGACAGCTAGCTGTTATTTAATTTGCTTATGTGTTGCTAGCCCTGCAATGCTACTCTGATTCTCTGCTTTCTAAATAAAGAAAATGGTTTCGTTTGTTTTATTGGTTGGGTTTTGGTGGGGTTTTTTTTTTGTGTGTGTATTTATTTATATCCTTCCTGTAGGTAAAAAATATAACATCTGTTTTCAGTGAGGTTTTTTATTTGTCCTGTGTGCTCACTAGTCTCTGGTGATTGAGGGGTCACTGAAGACATAAATATGGCTTCTGCTCAAGGCTGAGAAGCCAGGAGTTCAACAATAAATAAAAAGAAACCCCATTAAGGCAGAACTGCAGCTGCTGGCAGTTAGGATTGTCACTGGCGTTCCCTCCAGCAGCCCTCTGCTCACATACCTATGGTAGCGTGCGGCAGGCAGCTGCGTTCTCACAACGTGGGGATGTAAACACAGGAGGAGGGAGCGTGGTAGTTCACATTGGCTGCCTTCTGCTCAAACAGGTGTATGGCTTCAATGGTTCCCTCAAGGTATTGTCAGCTGCTGGAGAGTCATCCTCATGTCTGTAAGATGCAGAAAGTCTCTTTTCTCAGTTGAAAAGCAGCTGATGTGAGTCTCCGTTTCCTGCAGACCTTTGGAAAGGATTGTGCTTTCCCAGCAGTCGGATAGTCCCGGGGTGGAATTCATTGGACTTGCTTCATTTGATCATTTTACCATTCACAGTTGTTTTCTGCTGCTTGTTTGACAAACCATATCTAATCTATGCTATTTTTTAAAAAACTTCTGTGGTTATCATAGAACTCCCGTGGTGCATGTAGTACTGAATATTATAATGAAGTACAAACATATATGTGTTAGTTGCATTCTCTGTCTAGCACGTATATAATTATGTCAAAGCTATTATGCTTGTTTGGTAAAGCCTAATTTTAATGAATGCCTAGCACTGATTAGATGCAGTTTTCCAAATGTTAATTTAAACGGAGACCATGTGGTAACAGTGTAATGCTGTGCTCTTTTTCAAAGGGACTTTTCCTTGGTAAGGCTAATAGTTTCTGGAGTCACTTTTGCACTTCATTACCCTTGAGCAGATGCTACATCAGTTCAAAGTTGGTACAAAGTAATCTGTAAGAGACTGTATAAGTAGACTCCAAATATCCTATCCTTGGTAACAGACTGCTATGTCATTTAATTCCTTATTTGTACCATGTTATGTTTTTGCTCCTTAATTTATCCATTTTTTTGTGCATATTCATACTTTGTTTTAAATTTAGCAGTCCTCCCATTATTTCAACTCACTCTAAACCACCAAATCAAATCCCACAAAGCAAATGTAAGAAGGAAACAAAGCAAGAAAATCTTGGGACAAACGATGTCAGAAACACAGAATTAGGCTGAATTTATTTCTTTTATATTTTGCCAAATGGCTGTAAATGGGGAGTAGTCTTGGTTTTATTTTTAAAGACCTAATTCTTCTGAGAAGATTAATACTTTTGACATTTTGACTAATTCTGTTACAGTTCGGCCTCTCTAGGCAGATAATGGTGAGAGTCTTGAAAGAACATACAGATTGTGAGTGCACACAAGGACAGCTTTTGTTTCCTACGGGCTCTGCTGGTGTCTGGTTTATGGTGCCGGAAAAGGGGATTTACTTGAATGGAGTTCAGCCTTTGCTGTGCTCCTCTCGATGAAGAGAAGGGTACAGGAGTGAGACACTCAGGAGTAGCAGTTCACCGTAGCTAAACACATGATCAACATGTGGAGTTTCCCTCCTGTTTTGCTACAGGATGTTCCATCACTCTTAAAGTATAAAGCTCTGTATGTGAGGGAATTGCTGTGATACATAGAATTTACAAGTGAAAAATCAGAACTGAGGCTCAAGGAGGTTGTGACCCTATTTTGGAGAGTTAGGGCTGTGATCTTGCTGTGGGAATAGCTAGTGATTAATATAGTCACGGCTCCATTCAGGAACATGCTTTATGATTGAAGTCAATAATAATAAACTAACTGACCTAATATGATTGTTTAGTTTGCTTGTGGTTGGTACAGTGAATATGGCATGGGTCTTTAATAAAAATGGGTGGTTGTGTAGAGTCTCACATCGTGTTCTTGAGAAAGCTGAAGATGCTTAGTCAGTATTCATTTTGTATTTCCCAGCCCTGGATTGCTTTATGAGGTTGGTGTGAATAACTGTACATTTGGAGGGGCTGTGTATGCACACTATGGCTGAAGCAGATCTTTGTAAGCTTTGGTATAATCAAGTGTCAGGGTTGTGTTTTTCTCTTTTCTTTTAGTCATGTCAGAGTTCTCCCTTTAGGTGATTACTGTCTTTGTCTGAGGCCTCAACCTGAGATGTGTTTTCCATCAGAGCATCCTGTTTAGCTTGAAACACAGGTTCTTACACAGTTTATTTGTCCTTAGGCATTTAAATTTAGCGATAAGGATTGGTAGCTCAGGATGTAATGGAGCATGCAAGGTCGGCTTCCAGTGACAAGAATTAGAACTGACCTGACACCAGCAGCACATCCTTTCATCCATGCCTTTTAGTTTCTCCACATTTGTTTATTTTACTCAGAAAAGGAAACTAATTAACCAGCTGCCTCTTGACTTTTTTATCCTTCCTGTAAGATGTAAGCCACATCTGTTTCGTACGAGTCATTTGACGTGCACTTCTAACAGAGAAAAATGCATTATTTTTTAGAGCCTTTCCTCTGCTTTCTTATTCATACTCTGACACTACTCTTAGTACTTTCCAGCATGTGAAAGCTAGGGGTTTATCGAAGGCAAAACCCAACCGCCCACTCTGTCTGAGTCCTAAGCTGTTGAACAGGAATGTTGAGACTGAATGATGTGTTTATTAACATGAATGTTAATTAATAATAATGTTTTTATTAAAATTAACAGGCTTATAAAGCATTAATCTAGCTAGATGCGTTCAATTTTTTAAAAAGTTTAAATACGGAGATGAGTTGATCCAGCAGATTCAAAATCAGAAGAGCGGCTGATTTTATTAAAAGAGAAATAATAGAAGAATCCCCACCCCATCTCCTCTACTAAACTCTGATATTGAAGTATGGTTATGTTAGATGTTAGATGCTTAACTAGTGCACAATTAATTCAGGCTTTCCTGAATGACAACATTTTCAGCAAGACCCTGGGTTTGGAGCAGCAGAAGCTGATGTCACTCCCAGGTGTTAGCAGGAAACGCCAGAGATGCACCTTAGTTGCCTGTAGGTACCAGTGTCACAAAGATGAATGCTGCATCTGAGTCAGAGCTGCTGTGTGATCTCCCTAGCTCTTTTTATGTAATGCTTTGCTTGCTTTTTTTTTTTACCCCCAGGGGCAGGGAGAGGTAAATGTCCATGTCAGGTGGTGGGGTTTTTTTTTTTGGTAAAATCTTTTTTCTTTAGAAAGAATAGCCACAAAGTTGTCTTTGTTCAGACTCAGTGAAAAAAGAAAAATCTTCCTTGACCACTAGGACCAAAATTCTTTCTCCTGAACCGCATCCTCTTTGCCCTGTTTTGAGCCAAACTCAGGACTTCTTCTCTCCATCTTCGTCTGTTACACAGAGAGTCTGCTAACGATTTCTTCTCGATTTTTGTCTAGTTAATCCTTGCTGAGGACATGTCATATGATCAGCAGCCTTTTTGGTTTTTTGTTATCTGCATAAAAGGTACTTAGTTTGCTTAGATTTTTTTTTTATGTACTCTTGATGCTTCATTAAGCAATTTATTGTATAGACATGTTTAACACATGGCATGGTTTGCATGCATGTAAACGTTATAATCAGGTATATCCCAGGATGCTTAGTGTCTGCCACAGATGTGCATCCCTTAGCCTTAGGGATATACAGGTCTGTGACATTGCCTTGTGCCTTTGCACTGGTAATGCGTAGAGTCCATTTCTCCTTTTGTAGTAACCATTTGGACAGTCATCCATTCCCTTCAGGGTCCACTATCAGTTACTGGCACTGCCTGTGCCAAATAACTTAATTTGGGTAGTTGAGCTTGCCTTTATAATCTCAGCAAAATAGTGGTTGGACCATAAAAATGGCAAGACTGTCAGGGAACTGCAAGGTGTATTTTTGGGGCTGGTTGGGATACGTTTGTGCCTGTGAATGCTCATTTGTTTGAGGTGTATAAGTGTGTGTGTGTCTCTGTGTTGTCAGAAACTTTATTCACAGTTGTGGTGGAGTGTCGGGATTCAGCATCCAAAAGAAATGTAATTGCTACTTATATTGGAGAAACAAATACAGTTTTAGGAGTTTCTTTTGTTGAGCATCTGGGAAATAACAAGGGGAGTGAAATCAATACAGGTGGTGATAAAACTTGAATTACTGCAGTTCAGCGTGCACAGCGTGTTAGTACTAAGACATAATCTTGCCAGGAGACACAGGTGAATGGATCCATTTAAAGTGAGTGGAAACTGTTTCTGCTCAGTTGTTGAATGTAAGGGGTTTTATTTTGGAACGTTGATACATGAAATTGTCGTGTCTCTCTTTTTCAGTGTGTTGTTTATGTTTTTTGGCAAGTCTCCTGGTTAACATGCTGGGTATGCCCCCAGACACTCAAAGAAATATTAAACATACGCAGCAAATTGTCACAGTATAAAAGTGGGGGTGGGCAGTGGGCTGCTTTTTTTTTTGTTACAGGGACAAAGGGGAAGAAAAAAATATATAAGATATGAACTTAGAAATCTATGTGGGTTTATCCTACTCGGGGAGGATTATGTGGCACAGGGGATTCTGAGTACCTGGGTAACTGTCATTTCAGAGGTGAGCTACGGGTCACCCAACCTGCAAAGCTGATGAGGAGAAGGGACACCAGCCTTCATATGAGGTTCAGCCATAAACAACTGGGACCAATAGCCTCCTAAACTGTTGCCACCTAATAAACAGATCTGCCTACACTCTGAAGCAGCTCCCACAAGACCTTTGTAACTCCTTTTGTGTATTTTCTTTTCAAATAAATGTTTCTGCATAGCTACTCTGCGGGTTATGTTATTGATTACAAGATGTCATGTTGGGAATAATTTATTATTCTAAACAAATAGAACAATAATCTCTCCCATTTTACCTAGTCTAGGTCTTAGAAAGTGGATTTTGCCCTTCTCACTGCATCTCCTCCAGGAATTAAGTGGGATTTTTTCCAGTTTAGAAGACTTAAAAATCCTCCCAATTTTAATTTTTTTTCTTTACACATATAGAAATACCTTCCTGCTACCCTAAGCAGGGTCTGAGGTGAAGATTATCATAATTGGACATGGTCCTAGGCATCTGGCTCTGGGTGGCCCTGCTTGAGCAGGAGTGTTGGACCAGATGACCTGGAGATGTCCCTGCCAAACTCAATTGTATTATTTGGAAAAATAGTATTAAAATTTGTAACAGTTGATGCAAAGAACGTCAAGCTTAAAAGCTTCCACTCTAGCCCTACTTTGTAGGGTGCCAGGTAGGTAAAGATACAATTTAACTAGAGATTTCCTTTGGAAACTGAATTCACTGGCATTTTGCTGATAAAGTCAGAATTTAATAACAGAATCAAATAGGGTATTCATAAGAATATTGAAGAAGCCTCTAGGTGGCTGAATAATTCATGTATTGTGTTCTGACAACCCCTCTGGAGTAGTGACCGGAACGTGAGAATTACAGATGAGACCTGAAATAAAGGATTGCAGATGTGTTACTTCAGCCCACAGCTTTGCTGCAGAGGGTGGCCACTACTGGAGAGCTGCTCATTCAGAGTTTTACCCTAATATCTCAGTGTGCAGTTCTAATCTTATTGTAGTGTTTAGGGCATGTAATTGTATACCAGTCAATTTCTGATCGTTATTGCAGGATCAAAATGGTTCTCAGGTGTTTGTTGAGTCCTCTTGAAACAGAAAGTATTTTTATTCGTGTTCTACAAGTGGGAAATGAAGGCAATAAGTGATGTGATGTTGAGAGTATTTGAGAATTTGGGCATACATCAAGATCCCAATTTATCTCTTCTCACATGTTTGGGGGTTTTTTTCCTCTGTTTCTGGTTTTGTACAGAACTTCACTTTAAAAGCATTGGCTTCAGGTGCAGCTGTACTGCTCAGTGCTTCTGCAAGTTAGATCCAAGGATCTCAAAAGAAGCACCAGAAAATGAGAAAGATGTAAATGATTTCCAAATGCAAA
>VZTU01025291.1:14369-55779 GCA_013400835.1 Zapornia atra | reverse complement strand
AAAGTATATATATATGTTGAAGGAACTTGTAATAGGACTTGTCCATTACCTTTTAGTGATCCTCTGATGTCAGATGTGGAATCACTCACTCCACTTAGCTCTGCATACAGCAGTGAAGACTCTGGGAGGGAAATAGTTGCTTTAAGTAGTCATGAAACTGCCTGTAGCTTTCTGAGAGAAAAGAAGTTGCACCATGTCACACTGTGAATATCAGAGGAATTTTTGTTTGATTTTTTTCCCCCCGCTTTTATCTCCACAAGGCATATCTATTGCTAAATGGAAGGCAACAGGGCCTTACAGCTAATGGTGCATATTTTTCTTCTTTCCATAATTTGTATAAAGTTAATTGTTGGTGAGTGGTTTTGGGTTTTTATTGTTTGTTTGGTTGGTTTTTAAATTTTGTTTCCATTTATCCACAGGTAGCGGTTGAAATCTTGAGTGTACTGAGAACAAATATGAATTTTTTATTGGTCTTATTGTCTTATTTATCCTGAAGTGTTTTTCAAAATAAATCTCCAGTCTGATGTTGAAAAAGCTGAAATAGAGAATTTTAATTTCGTTACTTGTCACAAGGAAGAAAAATGTACTTCTTACAAACTGTTCACTTACTGGCTTTTCATTGCTTTGCTTCCCGATAAAGCAGGGAAGCCAGAGGATTTACTACTGTAATGTCAAAGTATGATGATGATTGAAATAGAGCTGACACAGAAGAGCTTTCCAGACATATGGAATAGTGACAGTAAGATATTCTGATTAGTATAAAAACACTTGCTGTGTTTTATTGAAAGGTTTCTTTCAAAACAGTAAATACATCCTTTTTGAGAGTCTACTGGGGAAGGTAGTGAAACTGTCCTTTCTAATAATTTTGTAACAATGATGATAACTTGCAGAGCCAAGTTGTTAACGCTGTGTTTTTATTTTTTCTTTTCACAGCCCACATACTGGGTGGCAGAACTACCAGCCTGATGTGCCCCGGATTCCCACTGCTTGCATCTCTGTGGAAGATGCTGAAATGATGTCCCGGATGTCATTACGGGGCACTAAAATAGTTGTGCACCTGAAGATGGGGGCTAAGACCTACCCAGACTCTCCCTCCTTTAACACAGTGGCAGAGATCGTTGGAAGCAAGTACCCAGAGCAGGTGGGTGAGAATATACAAAAAGAAACGTATTTTGTTCTTTAAATATGTGAAAAAAGAAACCCAAAGAAAAGCCCTTCCTAGGAGGTTCTCAAATGAGGAGCTGTTAGTCACCTACTCTTCTACATTTTTGGAGACCAGTGATAGAACTCGAGGGAACAGTATGAAGCTGTGGTTGGATATTAGGCAGAGCTTCTTTGCAGAGAGGGTGTTTAGGCACTGGAACAGGCTCCCCAGGGAAGTGGTCAGAGCTCTGAGCTTGACTGAGTTCAAGAAGTGTCTGGACAATGCACTCAGTCCCGTGCCCTGACTTGGCTGGCCCTATGTGAACTCCATGTTGGACTCCATGATCCTTATGGGTCCCTTCCAACTCAGGAGATCCTATGGTTCTGTTTCAGACATCTTGGCTTTTCAGTCTTTGTCAGGTAGCAGGTTTGAAAACAATCAGGCTCAGTTCTAATGTACTAGGATACATTTTAGAAAACTCTAAGAATTACTTTGTTCTAAGAGCAGGAAGTTCAACTAAACTGTACACAATTTAACCTCCTCCTTGTTGTTTCCCTGGCTTAAAGTTGAGTTTAAGTAATACCATCTGCATAGGCTTACAAAGAAGCAGGTATGCAAGTCAAAGTTAAATCCTATCACTGTAATGAATACAGTTACTGTTTTAAATAAAAAATAGTGAGTTAAGGTTGCCATAATGATTTGTGCTTGGATTTTGATTATTGTTTTGTTAATAATATTCAAGAGGTTTGGACTTGATGACTTCTGAAAGTCACATATCAGGCAGATAATGTGAGGTTCTGCTGTCTGGAAATAAAATTATTTTGCCTTTTTCCTTCAAATGTAAAAGTGAATACAAGGTGTCAGCTTAACTGTGTTGAAAATGCTTTTTCATTTGCAAATCATCATTGCATTTAGCAGGAGCCGTATGTATTTTAGTTTGGAGGAATCAACCATCTGCACTAAAAAGTGTCTGAAATTCTGTTTGAACACTAGTTAATCCTAAACTCTTGTTTTCCTTTTCAAGGCTTTTCTTCTTGCTTTCTCTTTTCTTCCAACTTCTTAGCCAAAGAGCTATACAAACTAAATTTGTGGTGCTGAACTGTTTGTGCCTGGTATGAGGTTTTCTATGTCAGCTCACAACATGGAATGACTTTTCTGGCAGTGTGGTTTATTGTGAAAATGCTGATGCAACCTCAGTTGCAGCAACACTAGACATTTCTGCTAAAGTACATCTCCTGAGCCACAGTTCTTTTTTAAACATCACAGTTTTCTAACTTTAATGGAAAATAAAAAATTCTGTCTCTGTCCTTTAACCAGGCACAGCTCTCACAAGATTTTTATCTTTTCTGAGCCGGTAGTTTGTAGCTCTGGCTTGTGCAGTGCAGACAGTCTCAGTGCTAGCATGAATGTAGGGTTTCACAAGTTTGATCACCTAGTAAGGAAAAAGTAGCAACCACTGTGGTTCATTTGTTTACCTGTCACCCACCATCTGTGAGTTTGGCTTCATGAAACATGCCTTTATTGCGTTAAAGACAATGCCCCAACTTTTAAATGAGGGTACAACCACTTTAATTTTGTCACCTGAAGTTTTAGCAGCACTTCTAACCAGGTAATAAGCTGTGTTTCCTGAATTATGTTTTGTGTGTTTTAAAATTAAGATACTGCAGTTCAGATTATAAAGTGTCCAAATGTTACCCTCCAAGATGCATTAAGATGCTTGCATGTACTTGATTTTTCTCTTTGCTGTCCTCTGTTTCTTTTGGTAAAGAAATGGATCTCTTCACTTCTTGCACTGAGAAACTCAGTTTTTTGAAACACTGGGTAAAGACTTATTTACAAGCCCCCTGCTGATGTTAATGGGAGTGGTAGTGGCTACACTTTGAGAATGTAACTAAGAAACAGAAAAATAAAACAAGTGAATGTTTAGGTTTTTTAGTATTCAGTTCCTCTTTGAGCCTTAATGGTTGCTTCTCCACTCTCATTCCACTGTGTTACTCTGGTAAAAATGGGAACCATCTAGTTGTTTAGGCAATAAAATTAATTGCAGACCCAAACTCTTACAATGCCTTTTATGCCAAACTGTTTCCAAATGCAGTACAAATCCAGAGGAATATAAAGGTGCCATTTCCACGGGCCAAAATTTCGATTTAAGTTTTGAATTGAAACAAAAGCAAATCTGGATCTCTGAACTCTGGGTGAGAAATCAGCAGCAGGTGGTATCATTCTTACAAAGGTCTAAAGCAAAACACTTGGAAATAAGGCTGAAGCCTGTGAAACCCAACTGGTCACAGGTATCGCAGCAAATTATAATCTCAAAATCTGGAACTTAATTGATACCAAGGGTCTCTGTTGCATACCGAAGATGTCTGGTGAGAAGTGATACAGTTCTAGATGTAACTGCCTGTAAGGCATGTTGTGTTCATCTATTTATTGACCAGAATTTAATAGACTGCTTGATTTATAAATAATTCATTAATTCCTCCTGTGAGATTTCAGCAAGTATATTAAAAATCACCAAGAGCTGAAATTGTATTTGTTTGCAAATTTTAGCCATTACAAGCCATGTCAATTGTTGTTACTAAAATCTTTGAAAGGGGAAAATTATTTATTGTTTTTCCTACCTTGCTTTTGTTTCCCTTGTTTTATTTGTCCACTCTTGCAGCATATCAAGTTTAGTCCATCCTTTTAAAGTAATTTTTCCAAGTGTTTTGTTTGGATAGCAGTGGTGGGGAAAAAGGAAAGCTAGAAAAATACTATGTAAAATAGGAAAAAAGAAAGTAGTTTAGATACTTCTGGTATATTTTGCTATAAGTTTGCTTTATTTTAGACTTAGTGTTCTTGAAGTCTTCTAACACATTCTTTGCTGTTGCTAGAAATGTGTGTTATCATCAAAATTGATACTCAGAATTGTCAAACTCAAAAACCTTTGTTAAGGCACTGGTTCATCTCTATAACATGCTTCTGAACAACTTGAAGCAATAAAAGAAACATGATTTGTTTTTGAAATCAGAAAGGTTGTGGTAGCAGGACCTGCTGAGGTCCATGCTATTGCCAGTTAGAGACATTTGCAGCTCATGCCTACGTTTTATCTTGGAGAAGGAGTTTTTGAGGCACACTGATGAACCTGGGACAATGCTGTCAGAATCCTTCTGTACTTTATTGTGTATTGGTGAGATGTTTCATTTAGACTGTGCAAGCTGACACTGGAGACTGACTGACTGAGAAATTCATAAGTTAACTAATGTGGTTTTCATTTGAAATTCAGGCAGAGCAGGCAGTAAAACATGTTTGTCTTCTCATTTTAATACAGATGTAACATGATTGATCTTAAACTGCAGAAGCAACTGTTCTCATCTCTGGGGAAATGCTATAAATAGTGACTGTTTCTTGTTAGTCTGGCTTCACTGTACCTAATGTGCCAAACATGGAACCACAAAATACATGATTAGCTGAAAAGGTATCAAAGTGGATAAAGATAGAACTCTCCTGTAATCCTTACTTTCAGGATCTTTCCGCACTGCGTATTTCTTGGTGTGCAGTGCTGTTTTACTTATCTTACAGTTACTAAGTGATGAGAAAACTGTTTCTTAAGTGCCTGCAAAGTACATAAATTTAATGGTTGCTCATTATTCTGTGATCTAGCATAAATACTGTGGAGGAGAAACGGAGCGGCTCGTAAGTGGCTTTTTTGGAATCCTGAATAGCTGTTCCAGGAATTCACTCTACGCTGCTTTTCTTGCCTCCGGTTTTTATGGAGTGCCATATCTACAAAATGTACCATTTGAAAAGTGACTCTATTTTGAACACCACAGGCATAAAAGACCATTGAAGAATGTGCTGTAGCTCTGAGCCAAGTTTGGACGGCACTTTGGAAGTAGCAGTCCTAGGAATGACCTAAGAACACAGAGATGCTAAGGTAATAGATTGTGAAGTTCTTTCTCAGTTTGTGATTAATGTAACAGAACCTGTTTGACAAAGGAAATAGCAGCTTATTTACTTTTTCATTTTTCTTCCTTTCCCTATTTCAAAAATCGTCCCTCTCTCCAAATTTGTGATACTGGGCAAAGCTCCAGGGAACAAGAGAACATGAAAATTGTCCAGACTGCTGAGCCTGTTAGGCATTCGTGCACATAAGGGAAGAAATAATTTGTAGACAAAAAAAACCAACCCACCAAAAAAACAACCCCAGGAAAAAAATAAAAGAAAAGAAAGACTTCTCTGAAGATGTGTACTGCTCAGTACAATGTTGTTTTATGGCCTGGCATCAATTCTACATATGTTAACAAAATGTCTATCCATTAGCCCTTTGATGTGGCTTCCAGATATCCCTATGCTCAAACTAAATCATGCATACAATAGAGCTTTGAGTAGAAATGTTTTTAAGAGCCTGATACCATCACGTTCTGGCTCCATTATCACGTTTTCTCCATGTGGATTGTTTTGCTGTTCATTCCAAAATGTTGAAGGGTTTGTCAGTGCACTTCTGGGAGCAACTTCTCTCCTGCAACTGTAAGCTGATGCCTGCCACTGCTAGAATTTAAGAGAATTTAAAAGAATTTAAAGAGGTGATTATGGAGATTGGGTTTTGAGAATGCCAGCTCATTACTTCATGGCAGTGAACTGACGAGAAAGAAGAAGAAAGAGAAATGGTGAAAAGGAGAGAAAGGGTGTAGGAGGAACATTGGCGTTGTTAGGGATTGTTTTCTTTGCTGAAATAAGTAGTACTGTCTGTGTTTGTTTTATTAGTAACAGGGCTTCGTACTATTAATTGGGGGAGTTGCTTTTATTGTGTGCCTTGTAGGAGTGGAAAGGCTGCTGTCATTTGTTCTTGAACAGAGCTCTCATCGTGATGATAACAGTCAAATTAATATGAAATTGATACGGAGGAAAGTTTTTCTTTGTAACTTGACCAGTTTAATTTATTTTTTTGAATCTCCCAGAAGGCCTACCAAATTGTAAGTCTAAAGTGCATGCTAAATTTTTGTGGTGTACTGCTTAGCAAATCTAAAACTTGAATTGCCCATTTAAAACACAAGAGCTGACTGAAAGCATTTAATTCTATTGGGGAGAGCTTGGCAATGGTTTGCCCTCTGACTCTGAATGACTAGCATGTCCTAAAGTAGGCACGTTTTTTGGAAACCTCAGTGTCTGGATGTGCACCAGTTACACCTTATAAGTGATTTGTACATATGTGGTTGATGGTATTAAGAGGAAACCGTTAGAAAGCATTGTGCTTTTAGAGTGTATGTCTGAAATTTTGGTGGAACAAATTAATTTGTATGTGTGGAAGAAAAATTCTAAATAGCTTACATATATTTAAAAATATTTTCCTGGTATTGCTGGAAGGCATCAGGCCAGGTTCACCAATGTGACCTTTGTCATGATCAGATGTTTTAGAAATGACCAGGCCATACCTATAAACGGGCATATCTATAATATGAGGGAGAGGGCCAAGATGGTAGGAGTCGCAGCTGATCTTGGAGACACCTGAAGTTGCTGTGTGTCTCAGCTTGGTGATGCCAGAGCAGAACCAAGGGATGTGCTCCACTGGGTACCAGGCAAGGCAGCAGGTGCTGGAAAGGGTCCTTCTCTTGCCAGCTGGGGCACAGTAGCTGTCAGCACACATGAGCTACTGCAATGTGAAGGAAAACAGTAATAGTTTTAGTGGTCATTGATGCCCGGTCTCCAGAAGGAACAGGGCCTTCTTAGAGTGCACTAATGCAACTTGTGGGCACGCAACTGGTGATACCTTGGGTTACTGCAGCACTGGGGTGACAGGGACAGGGGATGAGGATGTGTAAGTGGCCTTCCTTGCTAGAGGTTGAGGGAACTGAGTGTTGCTGTCACCCTGCTGTACATGTTCCATTTCCATTTGGATTTTCTTGATGTAATATTGCAGACAGCATGCTCTCTGCCTTTCATCTGAGCTTGGGCATAGATACCACCATATACACATCATTTGGCTGCCTACCCCAGCCTCTTTCTCTTTTTGAATCCAGTCTGGTATCAGCCCAAAGCTACTTACTAGACCTTTGCTCTGTGCACTACTCTTGGGAGCATTTGTTTGGATTCTAACTTCTTCACTTTTTAAGCAGCAACTAACTAAATCATGAGAGAAGTTTGAAACGAACATTTTGGATGTTTGTTCTGTTGGTCAGCAAACTCACCTGAGCATGCAGTTTGTAGTCATTTTGATGGTGTGAATAGAAGCAGATGTACTATAATACTGTCTCCTTCTCACCCATTCCTTTGTCTCTACTCCCACGTAGCAGTTACTGTGGGATTTTATTTCAGTAATAATTCACAAATAGACCTAAGGGTTTGTTGAGTTCTTTTAACAAAATGGTTGGGAAAGCCTTTTCTCTCCATATTGAAAAAAGTTACCTTCTGAAATCACACTGGATCCTTCTTGCCTTCAAATCCACAAGAGTATCTGAAGGGTAGTCCTGGGTTTGGCAGATGTGGTACTTGCCTGAAACATGAAGTAAGAAGCCCCAACATGGAGGAGGAAGGGGGAGTGAAACTGTATCATAGCTTTCATGATGAATGAATAGCTGTCAGAAACACTAGTGCCAAAGTGTCAAGTAATCAAATAGCTGTAGTAGTGTGTTTGTATTTCATAGAATCATAGAATGCCTTGGGTTGGAAGGGACCTCAAAGATCACTAGTTCAAGCCCTCTGGCATGGGCAGGAACACCTTCACTGGACCAGGGTGCCCAAAGCCCGATCTAACCGGGCCTTAAACACTTCCAGGGATGGAGCTTCCACCACCTCTCTGGGCAGCCTGTTCCAGGGCCTCACTACCCTCACAGTAAAGAATGTCTTCCTAACATCTAATATAAACCTGCCCTCTTTCTGCTTGAAGCCATTGCCCCTTGTCCTATCACTACACTCCATGGTGAACAGTCCCTCTCCCACTTTCCTGTAGCCCTTTCAGGTACTATAAGGCCACTATAAGGTCTCCCCTGAGCCTTCTCTTCTCCAGGCTGAACAAGACCAACTCTCTCAGCCTGTCTTCATAGGAGAGGTGCTCCAGCCTCCTGATCATCTTTGTGGCCTCCTCCAGACTCCAGACTCACTCCAAGAGCTCTGTGCCTTTTGTTAGGCGCAGACTGAATGTGCGATACTGTACAGCAGAAGGACTAGTTTTTGTCCTAGTGAGTCTGCAGTCTCTGCAAAAGAGGAATATAGTGCTAAAAAATACATCTTTTCCATGCAGGTCTAGTGGATAACTGCATATCAAAGAGCATGCGGGTTGCCTGTAGGAGACTGTTTGACACAGATTCAGACCTTCTCACACATGGGACACCTGTGGAGGAACACCTGACTCTGAAATCTTAGGTGTTGTTTATATGAGTGGAGGGGAAATGCTAAAAGCAATGAAATCTGAAATGTTCACATGGGGCTGAGGTGAAAGGGGGAAAGAAGCTTGGCCTGCTCCATCACACTGAAATACTGACAGTAGAGGCATTGTGCTAGGAAACGTGTGGTTGCAGCAGCTGAGAGAGATGGTTACTCAAGGAGGTTGCAGAGTATCTGGCAGAGTCTGTCGTTTTGGTGGATGGAGAGACAGTTTCATGAGAAACGCTGAACCCACTGCAGAACTGCGGGTAGACAAGTTTGGGTTTCATGAACTGCATCACTGTTCTGTGAAAACAAGGCTATGGGAAAGATGGTGAAAATGATAAGCTGACCACAGTTGGCATGCTCTTCTCAGAGAATTATTCTTTCTCTTTTGGGAGAATTAGTCTCAAGAACATGGTTTGCTTCATTAGTACATGCTTTAAAATGTCAATTTAATTTTTTATTAGTTTTGGGGGGGTTTTTTTGTTTGTTTTGTTTTTGTTTTTTAATACCATTGCTATATAGTTTTTATCCTGTTTTATTGGCCTGGAACAAGTCCCCTAGGTTTCTGAGACCTGCAAGTTTTGCACTTTGCTACTGCACCTTTATTGTAAATGTAGTCAAAATTATGTAATAGTATATATTATGGTTTGGCAAAGAAAAATATACTGTAAAGCACATTATACTAGTAAAATTTGTCCAAAATTATTATTAATAATATGTCAAAGATTTTGTGAGGCTGGCAGACAGTTAAATCAATGAATGAGTTTTGTTCATGGAATTTGTCAAATATTACCAGTATTTAAACCAACAATATACCATGATGTAGTATGTAAGTTAGCTAGAATTTTGCTGTGCACAAAGATAATTCTAATTCATTGTAACAGGTAAGTGTAAATTTTGGACAAATTCCTGATTTACATGGTTGGCCCTTTCCAGTAGTATTTGCCAGAAAAGTAAACTGGATTATGTGTTCAGGTCTGAGATCCCATTTCTTTATTGAAGTTGCAAAGAAAAAAAAAAGGATATGTGTGTGTGTTACAGGGTCTCTATAACAGGAAATGTGTTTTATACCACAGGTTCCCTAGGTTTGCTTCTTCATGCCTACTGAGAAGTATGTTCCTCACAGTCTGCATTTGCTTTTTCCACTAGTTTTTATTCCGTCATTTATTCCATAGGCTGGTTTTCCAATTTGAACAAAAATAAACCAAAATGCATATTCTTCTTGTAGTTACACAGTCCCTTGACATCTGATTTCTATCACAGCGTTTGAATTCACAACCATCACTGTGAAATGTTAGTCTAAAGAACAGTGTGCAATGTCCTGGTATAAACCACTCAGGAAAAAAACCCCATATGTCCCATTTCATCTGATCATACATACATTATTATATAGAGCACGGAGAATGGAATAATATCATGATGTCAGGTGAAATAGTCTGTTATCCATACTGCTTTAGAAATTGCACCAAATCAGTGTTTTTTCCTGGAGCGTATATAAACAAATAGAAGTAGGATTTTCCATGTACTGTAAATATTTCAACTCAGCAGGGAAACATATTACTGCTGTCTTTGTACTTCTGTATCATTTAAAATTCTGGGCTCTATTTTTTTAATTGTGTGCCTGGTCCTATGATCATTGTGCTTAGTTTCTCCGTTCAACAATGTTAACCAGACAAAGATTTTTCTCATCCTCTTCATGTGCCAAGTTTAATGTGCTGCTTGTGGGAGAAGGTATTTCATGAAATAATATTCCTTTGCTCCAGTGGAATTTGTTGCATATATATGTATATATATGTGATAGTTTTAGGACACCTTTTTTCTTTGGTGTGCTGCTCAGCAGAGCAACGTATATTCCAAATGGGAAATGTCTCTCATAGAGCTTTTTGCCAGGACAGCTATTACTGAGCTCTAGAACATGATGTCCTCACTCCTCTTCCTTTTCCTTTCAAATAATCAGGAAGATGACCTGCGATCACTTTATTCCTTGTGAAGGAAAGGAAAAACAAGATCTTGAACTGTTGACAAAGTCTATCTGCTTACAAGCAGATACTACAGTTCGTGGTCTGTTCTGCATGTATGATTTTCTTTCTTGGCATTGTAAACCCAAAGTCTTGGATTTATGTTCACCACTTCTGCCTGAAGTCCAGTGACCTCAGTTTATATGCTAAAGTGCTCCAGAGATCTGTTCGCTTGGCTGGAATTAATGTTCAGATGATACTTTATTTGACTGTCTCTTAACACGTTCTGTAAGTTGTTCTGCAAGTCCTCCTGGAAGACTGCAGCTGTTACACTGTGCATATAAATAGGGTATAGTTAATAAGCCTATTTATAGCAAGCCCAAGTCTGATAATTTTTTTCCTCATTCATTAGAGTTTCCAACCTTCAAATAAGTTCAACAGAATAATTGGATTACATCCTTACCCACTAAGTATGGTGCATTTACTTTTTCATTGATGAATTTGGTAGTTTAATTTAAAATTGCCTAGACAAGTTTCAGGAAATAGATACAGCTAAGTATAAAGACATGTAAATAAGCTGCTTTGGTTAAATTTCAACAAAATTGGTAAGGGTAATATTCTAGAATCTATTAAAAAAATGCAAGTTTCTTGCATTCTTTTGTCTGTGGACTTAGAGATCGATGTAAGCGCACTCCCTGCTCCTGAGAAATGCCCAGTGAGCCCTCAGAACGCTTGGGATGATTTGTCACACAAAGGTAGCAATGCCTAACACTCACATTGCTTCCATTTTCATTTATCTGTAACAAGTTTTTCTGTGAATTGAGAAGTCAGGAGGTGTTCTTGGTCACATTTCGGTGTCACCTTCTGAATCTTGTGGTGACTGGACCGGGGTGAGGGAATGAAGAACGTGATTGCAAGTGTTGCTGAGGTCACAAGCATAAAGTACTAAATACAAGGAGAGAAAAGCAGTGTGGAATAATCTTGGCAAATCGATAGGAATCATCAGTACTCACCAGGATGAAATGTGATCGGCTTGTCTTTAGGAAGCAGAAATTAAATGCACAGCGTGCCCCTGGCAGAGCAGTCCCCATAGGGCTCTTGTCGTATTTGCTGAAAATTATAAGGTACTGACGACTTCACCGGCGTGATACAAATTGTGGCATAAAGGTAATGAGACATGGTTTAGGGACATGGTTTAGTTAGTAATATAGGTGGTAGGGGGATGATTGGACTAGATGATCTTGGAGGTCTTTTCCAGCCTTAATGATTCTGCGATTCTGTGAGATGACATTCATCTTTTCCTTGGAAAAGCTGTCTTGACATGTTAGAAGGCACATTTTTATGCAGATCAAGGAGTTTAGGGGCTTGAAGGGTAGCACTTGAAGAACACAGTGGAGGCAACCAGACAGTCTCATAAATGCAAAGAGCTCGGGCTGCTTTGAGAGCGCCCGATTGCTTGGCATGCTGTACTTGCTGGAGTTTGTTTTACAAGCTTCTGCACTGCAGGGATCGCTTTGTTTATCTGCTTACCCATGTGGCACATTTAGAGCTCTTCTGATGACCTTTCAGCATAGGATTCTGCTGGACTGTAAAGCATAGATGTTAGCTAATAAGATCCAGCCAATGATGTATAGATGGGAAAATACATCATTTGCCTGTCTGTCAAATTGAATCACTTGCTACTAAATTCAATTTTATTAAAGGATAAAGGAATCCACCTTTGTGGTGAAAGCATGAAGAAACGTCAGATGCGCTTTCCAATAGGAAACATTTCCCTAACTGGGAAAGGCTGTGTAAGTTTAAAGGAAAAAACAACAACAAAAGTTCCAACCAAACCTTTCCCAGCTTAACTGGGAAATGCACTTACTGCATTTAATTAAGATGTTTTTTGAAAACCACTAAGAAATTGAAGAAAGAGCAACTAGCTTGCAGTAATTTTAGCTGTTTAAATCTAGTGGCATTGAAACTGTTTAAAATTGCTGTAAATACAGTTTTGGTGATTTGAAAGAATCTTCTTTGTAATTGCATTCTCATTTAAATATGTGTCTTTCAGGAGTAGATAAGGGTTTATTCTCTCAGGGTGGTGCAAAAAGCTACTAGCATATTTTCAAGAGCTTCATTTTGCTTTGAGTGCTTTAAAATCTCTTGCTAAATCTGTGAAGCAGAGAACTGGATTTTTTTTTTCTTTTCCCTTATCCGAAGCCACATATTTAATTGTAGTATGGATGATAATCACTGGCGAACCAAGCAGACCCAGTGATCAAGGTATCATCTGCATTGTGTTGAATAAAAATAGCATCTCCCTGTATGCAACAGTGACCTCAAATATGAGTGTAGTGGCAAGGTAATGCGGTGTCTTTCCCATCATGTAACTCGAAGCATCCATCTCTTGTGGTGTAGGATAGGACATATCTTTGTCCCCCTTTCTTGGTGAACCAGCTACAGTTATAAACTCCATCAGTTGATAATCCACAGAAATTATTTATCTGAAACAATTAGCATAATGCTGTGCAATTGCTCTAAAGCTGACTTACAGAATTAGTAATTAAGAAACCTTAGTTTATCTAAGGTTCTTTAGACAACCCTGTGAAGAACTTCCATTTTTTTCAGAGCTCTCTTCATTTTCTCTGCAGTGTCTCAGGTTTAATCAAGCCTTTGCCTCTAGAAGAAAAGTTAACCTGACTTTCTGGTACAGGCTTAACATCATGCATCTTTAATGATTTTGTTCTGCAAATTGGAATTGGTTGGATGTTTGTATCAGTACATAAGGTCAATATTTTAAAAAGTGATAAATCTTAAATATTTATCACAATCATTTTTGCTCCTCCAAAGAGGGATCTGAAAGTAACTATCTTTTTCTCTAAAGAGTTTTTTAAACTTTGTTTTAATGCTTTTGAAAAGAATAAAAGTGAAGGGAAATGGTAGCACAGATAGCAAAATTGACTCAAAATCTGTGGAAAGAAACAAAATCATGTGTCACTTTTTCATATGCCTAATAAAGGGAAAAAAAATATTTCACCGTGATCACAAAATCCCAGAGTGGTTTGGGTTGCAAGGGACCTCAAAGCCCATCCAGTTTCATCCTCCTGACATGGGCAAAGACACCCTCCACTAGACCAGGTTGCCCAAAGCTCCATCCAACCAGGCCTTGAACATGATGACACAATAAAAACACTCTGTAGATAATTTACCTATCATAGATTTGCAAAACCAAAGCAAATTTGGGTTCAGGATACCATGATGTGACCTTCTGTTTCTGTCTTGGACCTGGAGGTGCAACACTACCCACACAGCAGGAGATGATCTGCAGTGCTAAGTTTGTATTGGTGAGGATGCCAAATTTCTAGCTCACTTCCCCTCATATCCTATTATCATAATTCAGCAGCCTTCCCCCAGACGTAATCCTCACCATCTGGCTTATGGAGTCCCTTTTTGAAGTGGTGAGGGTAGTCTTTTCCTCCTTCTCCCATTTGTTTGAAATTATGTGCAGGAAGAATTGCTTGGCTGTGTGCTACAGCCAGATTCTCACACTGTGGCCTGCAGAGTACCAAATGATGGAAACCTTTTTGGTGGTTCACAGAATGAGTCAGCCAGTGTGTTGTAGTTCAGGAAAGAGGAAGGAAGTGCTGTGCAAGTCTCAAGCCTGTAACCTCCAGGTTCTTTGCCTCAACCACGAACAGGCTGTCATTTTGTGAGCCAGGAGCATGTTTTTGAATTATGAGCTGTACTGAAATACCCATTCTGTTTCTTGCTGTCAACCTTATTTATTTATATTTGTGATGTGTTAACTGTGTGCCTGCTCTGCCATTCCCCTGCGCAGTGCTGGCAGGCTGAACATGCCTTCCCCAGAGTTGCTGGTTTGGGCTGGGGAGTGCTCACTCTGCAAGGGCAAGTCCTGGGCAAAACTGAATGCAGTTGAGGATTGGGGTTTAACATTGATTACTTCTGAAGAGATTTTTCTTCTTGAGTTGACCACTTGGTGTAATCCATAGAGTGCTGGCCAAGTGAGGCATGTGTATTTCAATGAGAAATTGGAAGTAACTGCTCTGTGAGTTCAAGATGACCTACAGAGGGTTCCCTCTCCTACCCAATATTGTTACCTCTTTTCTCATTTATGTGTTGAGAGGAAATGAGAGAGAAGTATTCAGAGTGTTTTCTCTTTCAGGTATTTATGCATTAAAGTAACTCCAAAGGAACTGGATGTGCCAGCTCCTGTTCTGTCCTGAACCTCTAGTTCCCAAGCAAAACCACAGAAGGACTACTCAAAGGCTGCTGTAAGCATGTCTGACAGATTGTAACCTTCTAGAACTGGCAGATTGGTGAGCCGCCTGTGTGGCAATGTTAATGGTTAAAAGAGAGACAACATTCATGTCTTCCCAAGTTCTCTGCTAAAATGCTTCAGGTCCTTCCTGAAGCAGTCCCCATGAGTGGTGATAACAATTGTATTGTTCAGTTTGCTCTTCCCACTTCTCAGCAACATCAGAGAATTGTGCACTGAACTATTAAGGGAACACAGACTCAGGCACCAGTAACATGTGGATGAGACAAGTCTATATATTCTCTCTCACCGTGTATACTCTATAGTACTAGGACCAAGATTGTATTAATCTTGTGCTTAAAGGAGATCGGTTCATGAATGAACAACCACTAGATGAAGGTGAACTTCACAGTGGAGAGTTCTGGTCGGAAAAAATGACATTCTGATGAATCCCCAGATTCATTTGTACTTCTGTCTTCTACTGAAGATACGCACCCTATACTGATAAATTTGGTTTAGTCATATTCAAGGTATCAATTCTTCTTTACTGCACTTCAGTTTTATGGGCCAGTGCTATCTGAAAATGCAGGATGAAAACTGTAAACTCAGGAGGTATGCTCCTCTTGTATGATGGGCGCATTGCCAAAGTTGTTGTAGGAGATGTTGCTTCCCAGTTAGTCTAAGCCTGTTGAATTAAATTCCTGGGGAAGTAAGGGCTTTTCACTGACCTGTTCCAGAGAAAGGCAGCTTCCTTTGACCTTGTTTTTTCTGTCACAGAAATACAGCACCATGTATATCTACAAACACTGTCCCTACAGTAAAAATAAAACTTTTTAGAAGACATTCCAATACATGTTTTTCTCCCTTTGGAATAGGTTAAAGGACAAACAGTATGTGACAGATACTCATCCTGTAGCATGATACACTGCAAGTGGGTGTTTAACAAGTACTTGTTACAGAGATTAATATGGGGAAATAGTAATATAGATGTCTATTCTCTTTATATATTAAATGAGGAAATGGTTAGCGACCTGCCACACCACTTCACATCTATGGGACCAGATGGAAGGTCCATCTGGTCCATCTATGGAATCCACCCAGGGTTTACTGAGGGAGCTGGTGGAAGTGCTCACCAGGCCACTTTCCAGAATTTATCATCAGTCCTGGCTAACCAGGGAGGTCCCAGTTTACTGGAGATTCGAAAATGTGATGCCCATCCATAGTAAGGGCCAGAAGGAGGATCCGGGGAGCTAGAAGCCTGTCAATCTTACCTTGGTGGTGAAGGTTATGTACCAGATCATCAACCAGGAGGTTGTAGCCAGGCGGGAGTTGGTCTCTTCTCCCAAGTAGCAAGTGATAGGACAAGAGGAAATGGCCTCAAGTTGTCCCAGGGAGGTTTAGATCAGATATTAGAAAAAATGTCTTCAGCAAAAGGGTTTTCAGGCTGCCCAGGGAAGTGGTGGAATTGCCGTCCCTGGAGATAATCATGCAGGTGTGGTGCTTAGGGACATGGTTAGGTGATTGGACTTGGCAGTGCTAGCCTAATGGTTGGACTTAATGATCTTAGAGGTCTTTTCCAACCAAAATGATTCTGTGATTCTGCCATAGCCAGGGAAATTCTGATATTACAACTACAAATGAAGAATTTTTTATCTATCTAGTTTGGAGCAAAAAGTGGAGCATGGATCCAGTATTTGACATTAGTCTCGTTATGTTTTAAATCTTGGGGAAAGATCAAGCTTTGGGAGTTCTACCAGATTAAGGGGAACTGAACCCATGAACATTTGTACTGAAAATTTAGGGCCTCCTCCTAGTAGATGGGTTGATAGGTTAACTCAGGGTAAGAAGCAGGAAAATGGCATCTGACTGAAGTTTTCTCAGTTTGTATCTGGGCTGCAGAAGCATTTGAGGAGGCTTTGTCTACTTCCTGCCAGTCCTGGACTGATCAAGGGCTGAGAAGTATAAATCATTGGGGAGTAGCCTGGTGTTTGTATTTCCATCAGTAGAGAATTGTGTATCCACGTTGGTATAATGGCCCAGAGCAGCCATCAGGGGAGGGTTCGTGCATGGGACTCATCAAGTCAAAGAAACCCAAATTCCCAGTCCATGCATGTGAGTTCTACTCATAGATGAAGTAATTCCTTTGCCTGGGGATTCTCTTGGATTTCATAGTCTCTGCAGATGCCCAAATATTCATGATGCTAGTAAACACTGGCTTAAACTGAGTTTGCCAAAAGATGGCGTAGGCCAGATCCATGACTCATGATGATCTGTATCTTCTTTTTTTAAGTTATTTCCCCTTTCTTTCTTTTGCTGGAAATTAAGCAGCTTTTCAGAGACTCAGCAAATACCAAATAGCAGCAGCCTGTGTGTGCTGCGCTCCCATTCCAATGTTCTGCTGACTGCAGAGGTTTCCTGCTGAATACAGAATCAAGATCTGATGTTAGTACCTTAATTTTAATGCTCTACATGATCCCACAGTCCATTTTTAAATGCACTCTTCAAATTCTCTACAGTCAGTTTTTCTGCCAGTCGACAGGTAGGAGACAACTACCAGAGGAAATGAATCTAGATGATGAAGTGGATTCTCCTAAGGAAAAAAATCAGACTTCATACCCATTTATTAGAATTTTAACTTTCCCTTCTCCTTGTATCCTTCTTGTCCTGACCAAGCTGAGTAAGGCTTTTTGGGGCTTTTTTACTCACAGGCTCCAGAAGAGGGCTAGAAGGAAGAGCTTTCTATTTTTGCATTCTTGGGAATGTGTTGGTAGAAGGAGGAAGGAGGTCTTAAGTACCAAGGAAATGTATTCTAAATTTATATTTATTAAAAAAAAAATAATGCCATGTGCACTGAATCCTCTTTTTGGTGGCTGAAAGTTTTGTGTTGCCCAGTCGCTCACCTACTTTTGAGAAAAGTCTTTGGCTGGAGATGCATGTTCTGCAATGAAATAGGAATATTTTTGTACACTGAAGCATTCATTCCAAGAAGAGTTGGAAAATTTTGGGACAATTTTTTGCTGTGTAAGATGCTTTGTTTCTGGGTGTGACGGTGCACAAATAATATATATCTGACATATTTGGGTTTGGAGTTACATTGTTCTTGGCAGTGTAATCAGGAAGATATTCAGCGAATGTTGTCAGAGCTGGGAATGGACCAGAACACGTATATATAAAACAGTAACTTAAGAGCAACTCACTTTTCCTTGAAATGCTAATCCAGATGAGTTCCTTAGAAGAGATTTTTGCTGAAATTATTTCTAGTAACCAAAATTGTACCTGCAGCCTCCATTTTGATTAGGGCTTGCACAGCTATTTATCCAAGAGGCTGTGTGGAGGGCAAGGTGCAGTGACTAAAGCCAACAGATCCCCTTGCTGTTCATCAGGACATCTTTTTTTTCCCATTACCTCTGCCACTGGTAACCCCTGCCTTATATTTTCTGTCTTATTCTCCATTAACTGAACGCCGCCTCTGTCTGCATGCTTGTCTGTCTGTATAGAGATGGCTTTTAAAACCTGCAACACAGTTTTCAGCTTTTTGCTGTATCTTACAAGGATGAAAAATACTGCTGCTGAAAGTAGATTTGGTGCTTTTGATTTACTGTCTTGTTTGAAAGCGTATGTGAAAGAGGTTCCCAGTGATGCCGCACTCAGGAGCTATAACTCTTCTAAAGATAAAAGAAATTGTTATAATCCTTTCACTAGCTAATTTCTGCATGCTGTAAATGGATTGCTGGGTACCCAGGGAAAATTGCTCAAGGGAAAAAGAGTTTGTGACTTTTATTTAGTGCGTTTTGTGCAGCAGTTACCAGGCTAGACAGAATGATTAATAAATTACTGGTTTAGTAACCACTTTTTCTGTAACTGAATTACTAAAAAAAAAATCATGCAGCAACAATAAAAGGTTTTCACAGCAAAATTAAATATTTGGAACGGTGTGTTCTGTACTTGACAGGCTAATGTACCCTTTTTCATGAAATAAATCATTTTACTGTGGCTTAGGAGAGGGAGACTTGGGATATCATGCAGAATCCGAACATTGTGGAGCACTAGATTTATTAAGATGCCACAAATGTTTGTGCTGGAGAAATGCATCCCCTTCTTTCTTTTTCAGTGTGGTTTTTGTACTGGAGTTGCCTTAGTGTGCTATGGCCCAGACATCAAGTCTGAAGTTGAAGCTGCATCCTGTGAAGCTGACCAGTGGGGGAGATTGAGGCCAAGTGGACATGAATTAAGACCCAGTTGCACTGGTATAGTTATACCTGGTCTGGTCCAGTTTTAGTTCACAGAAGTTCACAGCACTGGTAGTGCCTCCATGGAGGTGGGAGAACTGAGGTAGATGCTCAGGAAGCAGCAGTTAGGTGACCAACAGTCTTTTACCTGGACCATTGGGCTGGTTTTAAGGGGTCTCTTTCTTGATCCTTACTTATTTTCCCTCCCTGAAATAAAGTGTGAAGTTTCTTTGACAAGGATATAGGTCAGATGTTTCAAGATCCCAACAAAGTATATAATCTAGAATGGTGCCTTCTGCCTTTGTTTTCCAGGCAGAACAACCAGAGGCTTTCTGAGTTTTAATTTCCTGGCTTGGTTTGTGTCCTTTGTGCTGATCACGTTTCCTCTAAGCTTTTAGCAATCTCAGCTGAAGTTCCTTTGTGTGTACAGAATACTTAACATTTGTACATGCTTGTTGTTTGAGGGTTTTTTTGAGCATGTTTTTGTCAGTAGAAAGCAGACTTAATCACAAACTTTGCTTTTTGTGATACTTTGAGCGAGCAAACAGAGTTCATACAGTTTACTTATGTGTTCAACAGTTCCGGCAGAGAAACCAAACAGCCGTATCTGTTTAGACTGCCTCCATTCTGCTGAGCCTTTGTAGCCCTGCCAAAGTTCTCCACATCACTGAGCCTCCCCGTGAAAACCAGAGACCACTTCACTTTGTTCACGGGGCTGAAAGCCGCTCACAGTGTGGGATTTGGGGAGCCAAATTCTTTCAAGAATGAATTACACTCAACCAGTGTGAGTCGTCAGAGGAGTAAATCAAAGGGATTATTTGTTTTGACTGGTGCCTGATTTGTTTTTGCCAATATTATGCTCAGTCAGAAAATTAAAAAAAGCCCCTTAATTAAGTGTGATATTTTTATAAGCAGAGGAATCTGGCATGGCTTTCCCTGTGTCCTCTGTGCAGGAACTTTATCATCTGAACCGTACTGGCTTCTTTCTATTGCGTGTCGCAACGGGCAACAATCACACTTTAACAACTGGGTGAGGGGAGTGTGGTTTGTATAATATACTGATTAAGCAGAGGGCAAAAGCCTGTACCTATATCTAGAAATCTGATCATGGGAATCGTTCTGCTTCTATAAATTGTTTATAAAGAATTAAAACCAGAGTGACAGAAATGCAGATGACCATGATAATGAAGTGGGAAAAGCAGAATGATTTTAGGGGGGAAAAAAAGCATCGACCACTCCTTTTGTTTTTCAGCTTTCTGAGCATTTGGAAGGAACTGTGATGGAATGTAACGTTAGACTGGAGAATGATTAGCAAATATTCTTACAAATAACCACTGAGGAAACTGCTTCTCCATATTCTTACAAATAACTGCTGAGGAAACTGCTTCTGCCAATACTATTTCCAGCAGGTTGTGCTTGTAAAAGTACTTAGGAGACTTATGGAAATAGAAGGAATGAACTGTTGCTTTCAACATTGTTAAAGTATGTTAAAAATTGTGCTGAAATAGTTCATGTTATTAGCTCAGAATTCTCATTGCTGATCTACAAAAGTAATTAATTCTTTGGTTATGAACATAAGAAGGGTTTGATAGAACTATTTAAATCAACTATGTAATGACAAGGGAAATTTATGAGGAGCTGCCACTCTATAAACTTTGGTACAGAGATTTCAGGAAATACAATATGTAGATGTCTTCATCATTTTATCATTAATACCAGATCAGTTGCACATGCAGTGAACTTGTAAAGAAAGCTGTCTAATCAATATTAATGAACAGCAATTTGACATTATTCAGTTAAATTATAGTGTTAATAGCTGCAAAATATTGATCTGTGAATTCTGTAGGATCCAAAATAGATTTAAACATTTAATGTAACTATATTAGATGGGTTAAAACGTTTCTGAAGGCATTCAGAAATTGGGTATTTACCCAACAGCTGGGCAGGGGAAAATCATAGAATCATAGAATGGCTTGGGCTGGGAGGGACCCCAAGGATCAAATAGTTCCAACCCCCTGCCACAGGCAGGGGCACCAACCTCCAGGCCTGGAGACAAGGTTGCCCAGGGCCCCATCCAACCTGGCCTTGAACACTTTCAGGTATGGGACATCCACCACTTCTCTAGGCAGCCTGTTCCAGCACCTCACTACTCTTTCTGTAAAAAACTTCCTCCTAATATCTAATCTAAACCTTCCTTCCTTTAGCTTTAATCCATTCCCCCTTGTCCTGCCATTATCTGCTCTTTTAAAAAGTTGAATCCCCTCCTGTTTATGTGCTCCCTTCAGGTACTGGAAGGCTGCAATGAGGTCCCCCCCACAGCCTTCTCTCCTCTAGGTTGCACAATTCCAGATCTGCAACTTTAAAGACAATGGATGCCACCTCTGAATCTACACATAAGATGTAACTGTATCTGTGCGAAATTACCACGTTTGTTCAAAGTTGCATCTTTTAGAAATTCAGCTGGCAATGAATCTTTTTTAGGTTATGCAGATTTTTATCTGAAGAGAAAACGTTTAGAGCAGTGCTAGTAGATGAGGCTTAGAGCTGCATTGTTGGCCTATTTGTTATAATAAATGTTTGTAATGCGTTAATTACGGTAGTTAATAATAACTACTTAAAGCTTTGTACCCATTGCTACTGTAAAACCAAGTGTGGGAAGCAAAACTTTTGCATTCACTGTGTCAGGCACTCATGCTTCTCTTGGAGAAAGTATTTTTACTGAAAGTGGTCCTGCTCACTTGGGCAACTTTCTGCCTTATCAAATGGGGCAGAAATTAGCTGTATTTTAACCAGTGCCATGTCAATGTTCCATCATGCTGGATGTTGGGGGTGACAGCACAGGTGGCCTCAACTGTTCCATTGTTTCCTATGCTGCACCAGCTGCTTTGTGTCATTCTTGCTGGTTTTTAGGTTCAGGTCACTGAGCATCTTGCAATAAGGACTGATAGTCTGAAGTTGAGTAGAGGAATGAATGAAATGGGTTAATTGCTTTGGCTGCAGTCCACATTGCTGAAAAGGCACCTTCTGCACTGGTAGAAGGGTGGAATTTCATGGGCACTGGAAACTCTGGGATCAGGTATCCAAATCTTGCAACCCAGCTGCAGTTGTCTACATACGGTTACCTTCTGTTTGAATATTTGGCCCCTGCTAAACTCATGGTCCAATAAGAAGAAAAGGAGACTGTGTGATGTTCTCATCTAGAACAAATAATGCAATTGCCCTCCTAATTTTGCTATATTCAGATAACTGTAGTTATGTCCATAGTATTCCAAGTTTCCTGGACATTTGAACATAGTAACAGGGTAGTTACTGTACCAAAGATTTTACAGTTGAAACAAGGGATGAGAAGAGTTAAGTGGATGACACATAGGAGGCAATTAAAATGGAGCTTTGCAAAAAGTTTGGAAGTACAGATTTTGAAACAAAAGTTCCCAAAGTTCAGAGTAAGTACAGAAAGCTGTTTGACAGAAGTGGGGGAAGCTGAGGGATTAAACTCACTAAGAGGATTTTGAGGCATGGGGAGTGACATGGTTGGGCAGTAGAAAGAGAAATCCTTTTACTCTGTCATGTTTAACTGAGGAATTAGGAATGTCAGGGAAAAGGAGGTTACAAAGGGGAGGTAACAAAAAGGATGGAGAAAGGTGTGAATCACAGTGTGTGCACTGGGAATTAAAAGAAGAATGACTTCAGAGGATAGTGCAAAAGATTTAATTAATAAAATTGCAACCTAATTAGTAAAATATGACCCTTGCAGGAAAAAAAACATCAGATCATGTTCCTTGCTTACCAACCTGCTGCCACAGAATGTTGCTTGGAGACATTTTCTAGAGACACACACTTCTCTGGCAGGAGCTTGCAGTCTGCCATGGTAAGCATCCTCATTTTGAGAGAAATAAACATATTGGCCTTATATGCAGGGAACAGTTTTTTGGGACTCAAACCCCGTACTGCACCAAATCCAGTCACTGTCCCCTGCAGATGTAAAGCACACATCTTTTATGTTGGCTAGAATCAGTGTAATGTACACAAACTGTGTTTTTTAATCAACAGGACATTTCCCACTGTGATAGGGAGAGAGGGGAAATATACAAGGATGCTGGACACATCACTGAACACCATGGAAGTTATGCAGATGCTGTGATGGATTCTGGGAAACTCTGTGAAATAAAATAGCCCCTTGCTTGTGGGTTCAATTAGATAAAAAAATTAAAGAAACAAACAAAGCAAACTCGAAATACAGTCCAGACCGTGCAGATCATGTGGAAGGGAGTATTTGGAGTAGCATTTTTACCTCACATTAATTTCTGACATTATGTGTTGTCTAGATTCAAAACATTTGTGTTCAAAAGGTCTTTTGTATCTAAACAAAACCCAAGTATGTGTTCACTGGAGTTTCAACAACTAGTCATGGTCACTGTTAAATATTCCTCATGTGATAGTGGGATACTTAGTAATTTCTGTTGAGAGCCTCGGAAAAGCAGTCTTCTTGCAAGGGCTGATGGGCATGAAGAAAATGCTGTTGAAAAAGTATAATAGTAGTCTGGAGTCAGGAAAAAGATTTAATATCTAGTAAATTGTGGCTTTATGACTGTGTATAAGGTCCTGGACTTGCAGAGGAGGCAAACCATTTGCAAAAACAAAATGCAGAAGCAATGGGGGCAGAAATTTTGTTTTACTTAACACACTGTTATTACTGGCCTCGATAATCTCACCATCAGTATTTCCCCTCAAGTCTAAGAAAATGTACTTCTCTGGTTTTGGTATAATTTTGGGTTATGCAGAAAAGAAAAGGTTTTCTTCAGAAAAGGGATTTGCTACAAATGTCATGCTAAATGAACTTTAATCTTGTAACACTCTGTTGCATTTTGTATATGCCTGCACTTTCTCATATGGAAAAACATGTGCATCTCATTTTGTATATAAACTGTTGTTGACTTAAGTCTTTGATGGTCTGAGATTAGATTCTGAAAACTAAAAATTTAATAACTTGGGGAACATTTAAGGGTGCTTGAAATGTTCCATGTTCTGGTTACAATGTGTATGCATGTTATATCTGAAGATGTATGGCCCATTATGAAGTTCTGAAGATGAACTGTGCTTTATGAAGTGTTTTCTGGTTTTCTTCTCTGTTTCCTCCATGGTGGCAAAGCCCTCAATAAATAGGCTATAGGGACTGAATTAATTTACAGGAAATTTGGGTTGAATATTGGGGAGGCAGGTGAATGAAATCAGATTATAAACTAGATTTCCAGGAATGGGATAAAATTCCTACATGTCCTGTTTTCACTATCTCTATTAATTTCTCTGTCTTTCACATAAAGTCACTCTGATCCTGCCTGAATTGGTCAGTAGGGGAAGAGAGGAACTTCTTGTGGAGAGAAATATTCTCTTGATTTACAGCCACTGAAGGCAGCCAGTGCCTCACACCCGTGAGGGACATCCTGTCAGGGCCCAGATTCCACCCTGAAGTTTAAAAAATGGAAGGGGGGAGAGTGGGAGGGAGATTTATGTTACATCCTTATACTTAAACTTGTATATGGGTGCAAGTGCTAATCAGGATGGTCTGGAGAGCAAGCAAAGGAAAGTCTCTAGGGTTGCTGTAGCAGCTAAGGTGAAGGTGGTGTGTTTGCGGATACCAAGACAGTCCTGTGATGGAAAATCATTGGCATCTCCAGCACAACTTGTGCTATTACATAAAACACCTGTTTAACACCCATCCTCTGCCAGTGCAGTCCTAGTCAATGGACCCTGAGCTTTTATTCTGACTTACCCTTCTTCCCAGAGGAAATTTGGGCCTCTCATTATTACAGAGTCACAGAATGGTTTGAGTTGGTAGAGACCTCAAAGCCCTGCCATGGGCAGGGACACCCTCCAGTAGACCAGGTTGCCCAAAGCCCCATCCAACCTGGCCTTGGACACTGCCAGGGAGGTGGCAGCCACAGCTTCTCTGGACAGCCTGTGCCAGTTACAAGCTTTTCTGCAATACATTTGCAGTCTGGTTTTCAGTCCACTCTTTTTTCTTGGTGGTAATTTGGAGAGATTGTGTCCTTAGCACACGAGTCTGCTGTAGCTCAGTAGGCACAGAGGACTGTTTTGGCAACCTAGTGCATTTTTTGCATGTGTCTGTGTGTGTTTTCTGAAGTTCTGGTACTCAGTTATGTTTTCACTGGTGACATGCTCAGAGCAAATGACACATTGCAACACTAGCAGCTAATATCTGTTCCTAGGTAGCAGTTTATATGAAGAGAGCCCCTCAAACCTATCAATGCTGGTTTCATGATACTGGCAATGAGCCGTGGGCAGCTCTGGCACCATATCTGAATTGGAGTCAGTGCTTTCTACAGAACCGCAGAAACTTCTTACCTTTCTTTTTACCTCATCTGACTTCTTTACTGCTCTACTAACTTCTTCCTTCATGTGTTTTTAAAGAAATAAAACATTAAATAGCTTTTTCTTTTTTTCTTTTTTCCCCCAAACATGTTTACTGGAGAATGTAGAACAGTGCTATATCGATTGTGGAAGAGAAAGTAACTGTAGAGTTTCTTGTTGGATTGCAGAGTTTGTAGGCAGTCTTAGAAATATTTCAGTTCTGTGTCTTTCTGCCTTCTGTGTGTGGCTGGGTTACAATTACGGTGATGTAATTATGGCAGTAGTGTGAGTATCAGATGTCCTGCAACTGGGAAGAAGTTACTGTCCAGTTAGTTACTGGAGTAAGATCTGCAATTGCACTCTGGGATATGTGAATGTAGGTGATTTCAGAAAGTGAGCGTGCAGCTCATGTTTTGGGGATATATGCATCACAGAGGACCTGCAGCTTTTTTTCAAGAGAGTGTCTTTGACACCTGTACAAGTAAGTTACCCTGTCAACCTGGATGTTTCAGAATGGCAGGAGCAGCAGCCCACTAGCAGAGTACTTTTGCCTTTTCTTGCTCTCAGCAATCGAATGAGTCAATTTACATTTTTTTTCTTTTCATTTGTAACATGCAAAATCCAGGTAAAACCTTTTGCTTACTGTTGTTCAGGAAGACTAGTCTAATAAATGCCCAAGTTTCCTGCTTGCCCTGGTCTTCTTTTGCAATCATTGTTTCTCAAAGCCATAATTAAAACGTCCTTCAGTGTTAACCACCTTGTGGTTCACATCCCTTCGGTCTGTCCCTGCTGTATATGGACGAAAGGGGAACTGTCTGTGTAAAGGCTTCAGTCTCTTGAAAAGGACACGGCAGAGAGACCAACCCTCCAGCATCTTTTCTTCTTTCAACAGGAATGGAGCATGCAAGAAGAGCTTGGAAAGTCAGTAGTAAATTTTATAACACATCGGTGGGAGTTAGAGATAACTAGAGATTCCTATCAGTTATTCTGAAATTGTTGTGTTATTAAATCCACTAACATGGGAATAAAGATTGCTGA
This sequence comes from Zapornia atra, assembly GCA_013400835.1. Taxonomy (NCBI): domain Eukaryota; kingdom Metazoa; phylum Chordata; class Aves; order Gruiformes; family Rallidae; genus Zapornia; species Zapornia atra. The sequence goes on along the minus strand of VZTU01025291.1, from coordinate 29,436 downwards.
ATGCACTCAGATAATAAACATATGAACCAGATTTTTCACTCAGTTACTTCTGATAACAAGGACTGGAGCGGAGGCGTTACGAGAATCTTCTTCCTCATGCCCCTAATTCTCTGTGTGCAATCCTGTCATAGGTTTATTTAAAGGCTGGAGTAAGTTTCTTTTAACATTCAGCCATTAAAATATTTAAGCAGGTACAGCCCTGATACAATCTTAACTAAACATGCCTTTCAAGCTTATTAATCCAGGACAGATAATCAGGTTTGTGTACCACTGTGATAACCATTGTATTTAATTTTGAAAGTTAAAGGCATGAAAACTAATAAAATTAGAATAGGAGCCTCTGAGAACAGTGCCTGGAGGAGAAATTAAATTCATTTCAGCACAAACAGATACGAAATGAAGTACAAATAGAACAGCAGTAATAATTTTAGTATGACACAAGGTTTCATTAAAAAAATCCAACAACCTTTATTGCAGTCTGTGTCAGAATTGCAGAGGCTGAATGAACAAAGGGGTTTTTTAATGCATATTTTGGAGATGATTAAAGACTGATGTCCAGTTGCAGTCAGGAGTGCTTGCCAGCTGGTTAGCCAGGGCTATAAAGATGTCAGAATTTCTGTGAGCACACATTCCTCTGTCATGTGTGAAACTGGGGCGTGCAGGGATAGTTAAGTAAATATGTTACTTCAACCTGCAGCTGTAGGAGGAGAAACTAGAGGGCGACGGCATTGGCAGTGAGACACACAACCTTCCAGATGAAGGTCAGGGATTGAAATCTAAGGTGAAGTGACAAGGAGCGTTAGTTAGCACTGACAGATTTTGAGTGGCCTAGGGACATAAATTTGATGTTAGGTCCAACGAGACAGAAACCCACAGCATGCAAACCTATCCGTATAACCTGGACCGAGTTGGCATTTCTGCTGTTTTTCTTTCTGATTTCCTATCTGTAGCTGGACACAGGGGAAAAAATAAATCTGCTCTGAACATTGGCACAAGCTCAGTAAGTTTCCCATGCTATGGGGGACATGAAGAAATTTGCACCTGTGAAGGTGTCAGACATGGTACCAACCAGTGCTATTTCCAAGGTGCTTAAGAGTGGGGAGATGGAGACCAGTATGCAGAGCATGGCACAGCTTGATTCCAGAGTGCAGCCACAGGGACACCTCTCCCACTTCTAGGATGAGTGCTTTAATCACTCAGTGTGTCCCTTGCAATGAATTCTCAAATGTTTTCACAATCTGGACCAGTTCTAAATAAGATAACTTCCATTTTCTGGTATCCCCCAACCTGTGGTAGGATTTTGGAGAGAGACAGGAGAAGGGACTTGTATATCCACCCCTCTCACCCCCGTCCCCCCCATTGACTCATTTTTTTACCTTTCTCCAGAGTTTGTCCAGAACTATGAGTTATCCATCTGCTGCCTGTTCTGCATAAGGGAAGCTCTGTTTTCTGCCAGCATGTGCATGTATTCAAAGTTGGCAACATGCTGCAGCCATGCGGTGCCCGGGCGACCCATGCACTCAAGCTGCTTTCCAGCCTTGGGGTATGCCAAACCTCTTGAATTCTGTGTTGCCATTGTTCTTTCCTGTTTTGCCACATCTGTAGCAGGTTTCCTTGCACTCCATATGCATTCCAGAGACCTTGTGCTACTGGTGCCAATAAGCCGAATCTCCCTTTGGGCAGATATTCCACCCTCTGAACCATCCTGACAAAGTTTTCTCATCTGGTCTTTTACAGAAAGCGAGTTTGATAAAGCAGCTTCTTCTCCATCTTCGTGAAACTTGTGTCCAACGTACTTTGATTTCACAATAGCATATAAACAAAGAAATCAAGTACGGATAAATATGAGGGGTGAACTATCACTTTGTATCAAAACACTGTGTTTTTGAGATGGACTAATGGGAACTGAGTAGGGAGATCTGTCAGTGTTACTTGGAATTACTTACCTGTGTCTCTGTCAATACAACTATGGCTTCCGTGGGGCTGTGGACATGTACTAGAAATTGTGTGAGTTTTGGTTTGTGTAAGGATGTGCAACTCCTGTAATTTCAACATATGACAGGGGTTTTGAGCCTTCATTTCTTAGTATTTTGCATGAATGCTGCCATAAATATAGGAATAAATGTTAATCCGCATTGTATTGCTGCACAATAACCAGTTGTTTATTCCCATTTTACTGATCAAGAGATCAATGCATTAAATTCACTTATTCGAATTTAAAAATGAGAAATTAATCATAGAATCATTAAGGTTAGAAAAGACCTTCAAGATCATCTAGTCCAACCATCCCCCCCACCACCTATGTTACTTACTAAACCATGTCCCTAAGTACTTCATCCAACTTTTCTTGATGGTGACTTCAACACCTCCCTGGGCAACCCATTCCAATGCCCAACCACTCTTTCTGAGAAGAAATTTCTCCTCGTTTCCAACCTGAACCTCCCCTGGTGCAACTTGCAGCCTTTGCTTCTTGTCTGATCACTAGTTGTCTGTGAGAAGAGGCTGACGCCTAGCTGGCCACAACCTTCTTTCAGGTAGTTGTAGAGAGCAATAAGGTCTCCACTGAGCCTTCTCTTCTCCAGATTAAAATGATTTTGTTAATGATTTTTCAAGTCCATGTTTAAGCCTCAATAGAAAAGTTGGGTTTTATTTTCAGAAACCACAGGATGAAAGAAGACTTTTAATCTGAAAATTATGTTAGGACTTTGAAGACGTGTCTCATATAATATGTAAAGCAGTTCTTCTAGGGTCAGTGTAAGATAAAGACTTCTTTTTGTGTTGCAAGCCAAGTAATGTCCTGTTTCTGCAGGTTCTTGCATCAGTTCATGAAACTATTAGACAAAAATTGCAAATAAAATTATTTTATACCAAGTTTAATTTTCACTATGATTTTGACTGCCCTAAGTAGAAAAGACATCTCTTGTCTTGTGCCAGTAAAACACTATATTGAAGATTACAGTTGCACTTTAGAAGTCTGGATGTTGAAGGACATACTTGGGTTTAGTGGAATTGAATTCCAAGTTTGTGTTCTGCTTTTTCTGTGTCTTTAATGAAATTTTCAGAGCCAAAAGAAATGTGGATCATTTATAGAGCCAGAAGAAAACACAAATTATTCTTTCTGAAATCAGTGTCATAATTACAAAAAGAGAACTCTGGAGATCGAGTAGTCCAACCCTGTGCTTAAAGCCATATCAACTGGAACAGGTTCCACAGGGCTTAGGTTTTGAATATCTCCAAGGATGGAGACCCAACAGCTTTTCTGGGTATCAGTTCTAATACTCTATGTAGTAGTATAAAAGGATTTAAAAATTTTTTTAAATGGAATTTTTTCTATTTCACTTTGTGCCTGTTACCTTTCGTTCTGTCAGTGGGCACTACTGAGAACAGCCTAGCTCCAGCTTTACATCTCCCATCAATTATTTTTTACTTTCCCCATCAATTATTTTTACATAATGATGAGATCCCCCCAATTTTTTTATTTTTTTTTTTAGAAAAATCTACAATTTTTACACTTTTGGAAAGGGATGTTTGCCAGTAGTGAGTAATGTCACAGTGTACAGGTAGGACAGTTTCTGTACATGCCTTCAGTGAAATAAGTGGCACGAAGCTTTAGTGTTTATTTTAGCTGAGATGAATTATGATATCTGATAAAAGAAATTTAAAAAATAAAACATTTGGGAATGTTGCTAGATCTCTAGTAATGAGGAATCATCTTATATCCCTAAAGTGAAAACTACATAAATACAAAGACTCTAGATTATAAAATAATCCCTTTCTTCATACTCAATCATCTACTGCCTGTGTAAGGAAAGTCTTCCTGTGGTAACTGTAGGAAAAGGATTGTTCCTCTTTGCACATCAGGTCAGATGCCATTTCAGCTTTCTTACAGGGGTACTGCAGAGATTCTTTGCTAATCTTTGAAACTAGAAAAAGAACAGCAACATCATCATCTTTATGCTAGGGTGAGTGATATTTTGGTGATACCTGGTTTCGTTTAAGGTAGTTATTGTCACGAATTTTCCTCTTAAAACCTCCAGAGGTGGGCTGAAAGAAGTGAATTAAAATCCTTATTTTCAAAATACAGTATTAAAAAGATTGGTGTTACTTTCTCAGAAAATAGGAAAGAAAAGATTGTGGGGAACTTAAGTATGAAAATAGTAAGTCTTAAAGTGCAACATTTAATAAGAAAATGGCAGTCAACCATAATTCTTGGTTATCTCTTGAATGCTCATAGAGTTGCTACGTCTCGTTACCTTTACAACAATTCCCTTATCAGTAGTAATTTATTTTCAGACTAATTTTGTCCTTCACTGTCCTATATGCCATAAATGATATCAGCCCTGGCTATTTAACTACTCAGTGGTTTTGAGATTTCCTTTCAAACAGGGAGGTTTGCTTGCAGGATTTTCCGAGAGCACTTTATATTCAATCAATTTTACAAAGTAGACACTGAGCTTTAAAGAGTTTACTGTATATTGAGGCTCTCTGAAGGTTAATCAGTGTTTTAGCAATAATAGGGTTGGATTCTTGTGTGACTAAATGAGTCACTTCTGTTTCATGTGCAGATCTATCATTTAATCGGAGGCCTGGAAGTTAAGACTTACTACACTGCATATTAAGTAGAAAGGACAGTTTTTGTTTTAATCATTTTTTTCTCTCTGAACTTTACTGTATCCTTAGGACTGTAAATTAGTTGAGACAGCTAGACTGATTATTTGAGAACCATTCCTAATGTGCGTGAAATCTAATAAAAGGAGCTGTACAGTGAAGTCATATTATTTGGACACCAAAGCTAAAAACCAATTTGAAGAAATATTCTTAGATATACAAAATAAAATCCACTAAATGTGGTAATGTTCCTGATTTACAGTTAGGGCATGACTTAATCCAGTTGCAGTTTAACTGGAAGAACTTAGTGTTTTCTTAAAGGCAAGTGCAGAATCTCACAAATCTTTTTTCACATATTTGTAGCCCAAAACAAATATTTGGGAAATAGCCAGGGTAGAATTTCACTGTGAGTTTTTACCGAGTAAGCATTTTTTACAACTGAATGTCTCTGATACATCTCTGTGTTTGAATTTAGCTGTTGTCGTTGATGGAGTTACACACAGAGTGTAGACCTGTTTTTAAACATAACTGGGCAAAGTAGGGTTTTTTTTTCTGTTAGTAATGAGCCACACATTTTTAAATATAGAGGAGTTTATATTTTTAAAAAAAATATATATACACAAAATATGTATATATCTAACCTTGCATGTGAGTTAAGTTCTAATCTTATAGTTCATATAGTGCTATGTTGCTGATGCTCACTCAACTTTGTCAGTTTTTTGTTCTACAAAAGTTGAGATGCTGAGCTTGAAGTAATGGTATTACTGATACAAAACACAGTCTCCCCACAAGAACTATTTAAATGGCTATTTTTATTATGCAATGCTTGAGAAGTTTCTTTTGAGTTTCCATCCTGCTAATGGAAGAGCTGGGTTGGAGTCCAGAAAGGAAGATGATGTGTGATGCAGTCTGTGTGCTGATAGCTACAGCACATAGGATTACACATTCTGACTGTTTAGATTTTGGGCGGCCTTTGATGGAAAAGCCAAGGGACTGATTTACAGAACCTTACTGCATGATACAAATAAATAACTACTGTAAACATTTGAAAGCTTGAGGAATGTTGGTTTGTATACAGGGATGTGGTTCTGTCTGGACATGAAGTATCAAGCAGGAAGATTTGATAACTCTTAATATGTCATTTGTTTTGCTGTGTGAGTCAAAGGGAGGAAGGTTTGAGGCGGAATAGGGAAGAGAATGGCTCAGGACAAAAATCCCCTAGTCACATCCCAATATTTTATTCCATTAAGATGACAGAACTTTTTACTAAAAATGAGAAAGAGAATACAGTCTGCAGACTAAGAATTACTTCAAAAGAAGAAAGTTGCTGAGGAAAAAAGGTAATATCTCCTCAAAAAGGGGAGATTAAAAAAAAAGTTCTTCAATATGAGGGTGGTGGATCACTGGAACATGTTGCCCAGAGACGTAGTGGATGCCCCATCCCTGGAGATACTCAAGGTCAGGCTTGATGAGGCTCTGAGCAACCTGATCTAGTGAAGATATCCCTGTTTGCTGCAGGGAGTTGGATTAGATGACCTCTAAAGGTCCCTTCCAACCTTACACAGTCTGTGATTCTTTGATTCTATGATTCTATGACACTGGTGCCAGCTTGGCCATGTGGGTGAGCAATAGAAAAGCGTATTGTTTGGTGTTGCCATTTTCCAGAACATATTTGTAAGCACCACTATGGATGATGCTGATACATCCTAAAACTGCCATGCCAGATTTACTACTCTTAATTTGTAAATCTGTGTATGTGAAGACTCTATTTAATCATAGTTTTGAAGGAAAATTAAGCATGATGGGCTTAAATTTAGTCCTACCAACTGTTTCATTTGCCCACTTGCTAGGTGCATGATGCGCTGCCTTTCTCTTTTACTTTGTTCTCATGCTGTCAACACAGTTAAGTGAAGAAAATCTTTGGGTCCTTATAAACTGAAGCCATCTGGCAGTTCATAGTTGTTATGATATCCAAATGGGTAGACTACAGAAAATGTACTCACTAATGCTTAGGAGCACAGACCTGAATTTGGTGCTGGGTTCTTCAGTCTGAGAAATTGGGATTAAGGGTTTTTCAGTTGTGTTTTAATTAGCACCAGAAATTTTGTTTGGGTTAAGGGGAAAACAGAAAATTGTGAAGTGAGAGAATGTTTGGGTGGGTAAAAAGAACAATGAGTATCATATATATAAATATATATATATGAATAAATAGATTTTAAAAATAGAATTTGCAAGTTCTTTCTATATGCTTGATTGAAAGCATTTCAATGGGCATGACTTCAAGGTGTACCATAGATGTCATAACACTGGTGCTGAAGGAAACAGTGTAACTCATCCTCCATGTGAATGTTTCCTGCAGTTTCACTTCTGTTGCATTGTCCTAGGACTGTATCTAAAGCAGCATTTCTTAGCTGTGTCACTGCACAAAAGCCAAATCTTAAGTTGTCAAAATACTATGTTGCGTGCAAGCTGTCTTATCCTAAGTTTCTTTTTGGTCAATTTGGCAGGTGTGTATTGCTGTGTTTGCACTGCCCTATACAGTTGCTTGCAGTTTCTCTGTAGTTTTAAACCAAATAATTAGACTTACATATACTTACTTACATTGCTTTGAATGCTCACATTCTATTGACATGTGCTGACATTTCCATAGGGATGTTTTGTGCAGGTGTGATTGGTCTGTGCGTAGGTTTGGAGCTGAGAACCACATAACAGATAAAGCAATGTGGAAAATGTAATGTTCATATGCCCTTGACAGCTTTAACTGCCTTTGTTATTAGCCCACCTGTACAGAGAATTATAAAACTATTATTTTACTACACTATTTAAAATAATATAGTGGTTTAGAGTGTATTTCAGAAATATTTCCATTCATTGCCCAGACACATTATATCTACTTAAAGACCAAGATAAACATAATGGGTTTGTTATGTTATGACTGTGTCTTATTTTAAGAATGTCTGTGGCGAACTATCAGCAGGATCTCTGAAACTTTGATTTTAGCAGCTGCTAGAAAAGCATGGTAGTTAGGAAGAAACAACTGTTCTGAAAAAAACTTTCACATAGAAGTGCATTGGTTGTATTTATGTAATTGCTCTTGGCATCAGCCTAAGTAAATACAAGTAAAAGTTCATCCATAAAATTATCAGACTTTCTCAATCCAACTTGAACCTTGATCTGTTTTCATGTAATATTTTGAAGTTGGTAAAGATGCTTTGTGATTGGAGTCCGTAACCCCAAATGGGATTACACCACCTTCTGATTCAGAATTTCCTGCTGTTGCAATATGTGTTGTTTGACAGAAGTGAGGAGTAATTCCCTCTCAGACGCTCATGTTGAGATCACTGCCAGGGAACAGCATTAGTGAGGTATTCTTTCAGTGTGAAAGAAAAGGCATCGCTTCCATTGTAAACTTGGTTCTTTCACTGAATTTACAAACTTGTTCTAAGTAATTCACATCAGCTTGCGGCTCTGTTTCCCAGGAGAGTGAACAGTTAGTTATCTTCTTGAAACCGAGTTTTGCTCTAAGAACAAACAAACCACATGGTGATTGTGAAGTTTTGGAATAGACGTCCTTTATGCTGTAGTTTGCTTTCACTCAGAGCCTTTTCTGTTATTTATTTTTAAAGCATTATTATTATTAATTATTTGCAAATTCCTTACTGAGTGGACAGCCATGAGTCTGCATCAGGCAGCTGCAGAGCGCGGTGTTGTTTAACTGCCCTCCATAGAGGTTGCAGTGGGGCTGCATGTGCGCCCCAAGCTCTCAAGGCAGGCTTAATCCAGCGCATTGCCCTCACCCCTGGCAAGCGTGTGCATGTGCTTAGTCCTCCCTTATAAGAAAACAAAAAGAGCAAGGAGTACCACAGTGAGCTCTTCTTTTCTGCTCTCATTTCAGAAAGCTTCTAGCTCCCAAGCTGGCATGGCTTTCCTTAGATTATCTGGTTTCAAGCAATGCTGCCATTGCAGCAGCAGCCTGCAGCAATTTAAGTGCTCGTACTGCAGGGCATCGTCCCTGGAAAACGTGCTGTTTGCAGTCTCTCACCCCGGGCCTGGGAGGATCATGGCATTAAATTGCAGGAGTACCTCCTGAGTAAATCTGAGGCTTTTTCAGAGAGGTCTTGCCTTCCAAATTTAAGCAGTTTTGAAGGAAGAGATGTTTTGGAATGAAGGCTGCAGATTGTCTGTCTACTACCAAGAAAATCATCTGTGCTAGAAAGCAAACACATGTTTAGTTAAGGCTGTGTAAGCAGGAAAGAGGGTTGAAATATCTGAGAAGGAAAGAGTAAACTGCTCTTCAGATTTTGATCACAAGCTTTTCTAGCTTCTAAAGCACAATGCTTCTGGTTTTTGTAATACACAGATTTATAAACATTTCATAGTGTAATTTCTAAATTTAAAGAGCTGATTGGACATATGGCAATGCAATATATATGACTAGTAATCTGTCATGGCCCTTGTTTAATGCAAAGGGGCCTTTTAGTTGTGCTACCTGAGTTTGTATTTGCTGCACTCCATTGTCACGATCTGTTGGTGCATTATTTTTAATAATCAGTGAAAACTTCCTAACTTTTCTCTCATATGAAGGGCAAAATAGAGGTTTTTATGGTTGGGCTCTGAGTTAATGCCTTGCAATGTTAATGGCACATTTGATAGCACGGGCTCTCACCCTCCAGGGGTGATAATAGGGAAACTCATTATGTTCTCATTATCAGTGCTAGACTAGTTGTCCTGTGATGTATGATATGCCAGGAGATCCTCATCCCTTAGGAAGAAGAAGGTGGCAGGAGGAATGAGTATTTTTCACCTTATTGTAGAGCCTACAAATCTGAGGGCTGATTGAAATCAGCCGAACAGGAAATTGGAAGCATCCCTTCATGTATGGTAAGTTCTGGGCAGGACACAGACAGAAGCTCCAGGGACTCCTTCAGCTCTTCCACAGTGCTGAGTTGTCATAGGTTGGATGCTTCCACTTTGTGCTGGTTCAGCCTCGATCAGAGGCTGAGCAACACACACTGCTCGCTCATTCCTGGAGGAAGAGAAAGAGACAGAGGCTCTGCGGGTTGGGATAAGGACAGTTTACTGACCAAAAGCACTGTGAAAGGGGAACAATAACAGCCCATTACACTCACACCCGGTGATGACACAGAGTACCTAACCGACCCAAGGAGGACCCAAGGAGTGATAGCAGGTGGTGTGGAAAGGAGCCCCAGTGGCTAACTCAGCTCACCTGGGCTGGCTGCTTGGGGAGGTTGACTCTGGCCTGCCCAGAACCAGGACACACTTCTACCCTGCCCCAAGGGTGTTATTTACCTGTACCAGTTCTTCAGACTCCCAGGGCATTGCAGTGGCTCCCTGTTCTTCTCTTTTCCCTATTCCATCATTTTACCACAATGCCTGCTCAGCTCAGAGCTCTTATCCCTCCATGACCTCTCTATTTCAATCATAGACCCATCAGCCCTTCAGCTTTAGGTCCAGTTAGGGAGCTGTCTCACTTCTGTTGTTGGTCTGATGCTGCTTGTCGACATTTGAGGAGTTCAGGTCTGAAAGAGTGGGTGTTTCTGGAGATACATATACTACTATACTCAACTGTATCCACAAAACTTTCTTTGCAGAAAATCCATCTGGGCTTTGCTACCATGTAGTTTTTAATTTAAAATATCCTTATGACTAATGGAACTATAAAATACCTTGTCATTGTTGTAGCACATAGGGGATCTGGTAATAAATTAGAGGTCCGCTGTGACAAGTACCATAGGTATATAATAAAACAACAACCTCTGTCTGGGAACACTTCAGTCTAAGTTCATATTTCTTCCTTATGCACCCCAAAATAGAGTTAATCAAATTTCCTGCCTAAGGGCTTAAACAGCTGAGTATGAAAGAAATTTTCACTGCTACCACCAGTGAAAGAATGTCACCAGTCACCAGATACAGGGCATGGAGTGTCCCATGAAAAGTGTGAACTTTGTTAGTGTACAAGACAAAACCTTTCATTTACAAATTTCTCACAGCATATCTAGCATGATTTAGGCAGTGGCTTGAAGTGGTAGGATGCATTTGGTCAACCCAGGTTTATATCCAGTGATGACAGAACAATGTTTTAGTTTTATTTGAAATGTTTCCTTCCTCATGTTCTAAACTAAAAGCCAAATTTATGACAAAATAATTTAAATGCTTAATAAATGCTGAACTGACTTTTCTGATTCAGTGTTTTCATGCAGATATGTTTTCTCATAATTGCTTTTTCAGATTGTATTGGTCAGTGGACATCTGGACAGCTGGGACGTTGGGCAAGGAGCTATGGATGACGGTGGTGGAGCATTTATATCATGGGAAGCATTATCACTCATTAAGGATCTGGGTAAATATTTAATTTAAAAATATTTTTAATGCATTACATTTCCAGGACTTTTTTTATGTTGTCTAAACTGGATTTTCTGTTTTATCCATTCCTCTGAGCACAAATATTCATACTTAGTATAAATATTTTGCAACTTTCTCTTTTAGACTCCTTCTTTAATCTCAGGGGTTATCCAAAAGCAACACATCAGTAAATGATCTAGACAGTGCTTTGAGCCTGCACAGTCATCGTCATCATAAAATGAAAGTTCAGTGTAAGACATAATATCTAGTTACCTTAGAAGGAAGTCATAGAATCATAGAATGCTTTGGGTTGGAAAGGACCTCAAAGATCATCTAGTTCTGCCCACTCCTGACATGGGCAGGGACACCTTCCACCAGACCAGCTTGCCCAAAGCCCCATCCAACCTGGCCTTGGACACTTCCAGGGAGGGGGCTTCCACAGCCTCTCTGGGTGACCGGGGCCAGGACCTCACCACCTCATAGTAAAGAATTTCTTCCTAATGTCTAATCTAAACCGACCCTCTCTCAGCTTGAAGCCATTACCCCTTGCCCTATCACTGCACTCCCTGGTGAACAGTCCCTCTCCCACTTTCCTGTAGGACTCCTTTAAGTAGTGGTATGCCATAATTAGGTCTCCTGGGAGCCTTCTCTTCTCCAGGCTGAACAAGCCCAACTTAAATAATAAACTAGCCTTCCCCGCTTCTGATCAGAAGGATTTGTGTGCTTGAACAATCTCAGTGTTTCTTGAAGAGCTCTTCATAAACAAGCTCTGTTACATGATTAGCCATCATACTACAGTGGTGAACATCAGACATCCATGTGAATTCCTATTCCTTTATTTTGCATTATTTAAACCTCTTATCTCTCATTTTCCCAGGCTTGGAATGATTGGTCTGTGACCAAAGTCCAAGTGCCTCTGTAATAAATTTTGGTCTTTTGAAACTAACTAAAGAGGATTCTTCTGTAGAAAAAAAAAAACCACTAAAAGGACTAGACCTGGATTCTTTAGAAGAATCTGGATTCTGAAGAATCCAGGCCTACTCCTTTTAGAGGGTTTTTTGTAAATCTTTCTTTTACAATTCTTGGAAAGCTGTTTATGCTCGCTGCCCCTCCAGGAAAAAAAAAACCCCAATTATGCTTCTGCGTTTTCTGACTCGATTCCATTCAGAAGAAACTGTTTTGTGACTTTGAAGAGCATTGTGTGATTGTTACTCACTGGTTTTCCCTTCATGCATGACTGAATCGCATCACTCAGTGCTTGTTCAAATATTTGATTTCCTCTGGTCGCAGCCCCGTGTGTTTGCTGGACGACCTGTGGTGAAATGCTGTTTTCTCAGCTGGGAAATGCCATCACCTTTAGCAACACCCTCTGTTCTGGCCAGCTATGGTCTTCAGCTCTTGTACCGGTGTTCTGCAGGAACATAAGGCTGGGAGAGGACATCTGGGTCATCACATCTAACCTGTAGATTACCATGTGGGATAGGGCCTTTTATAAACTGTCTCCCACAGCAGATTGGTTAATGCAGATTTTATATGTTACGATGCAATACAATCTGATGGAAAACAAACAGCAAAATGACAGATTTGCAGATTGTGTAAGAAACAAATTAATGAGTTTTACCTATAATCAGTTCCATAGTGAACTTTGAGTGCATTTCGAATTCTGGAGACTTGGTTTAGTAGCCTTTTGGACCCAAATGAATTTATTCTCAGACCAGTCCACCACATACATCTCTCATAGGGATAAGCCAACTCAGCTGGCTTGTCTGTATGCACATGTAGAAGTTTTTTACTATGTACTGGGTGTCTTAAAGCCATGGTGCATTGAGTAGCCATAAAAACCATGTCTGTGTTTACCAGAGTTTAGCTGATCTTAAAGTTGCAGTGATACGATCTTAAAGCTGAAGTGATGTTTCCAAAATACAACTTCTAGAATATGAAGTCTGTATCATGTGGTGAGAATTACTGCCATGGCTTCTGCCATGGTCCGTTGGTTCGGTGAAAGCAAGATGTTACTATGCTATTCAAGCAGGATTTTTTCCAGTGATGATCTAACAGCTCTTTGTCATGATACCACGTGAGCCTTGAATGTGGCTGGTGGACCCAAGTTATGCCTCTTAATTAGGATTTTGATAGTTTCGTGTAGTATTGGAGGAATGATTATGCCATTCCATGCTTTAAGCATAGCCTCCTCCCCAAACCATTTAACAGCTATTGGCTTAGGACCAAATGTGTGAAATTAATTGAAAAATCATGACAATTGCAGTTAAAGGTGCTTATATTTTATTTAAAGCAGTGCAGTATGTTTTCTTGCCTCAGGTAAAATTTTTTAACAGTCTTTGCTTTTATTTCTAAGCAGAACAGTTACTTAATGTTTTAGCCTTGATATTTTCTTTAATAGAGTTGATTTTTAAAAATTTTTTTTTGGGTCTCTTTCTGGTGTTTTGTAGATTTTTCAGACACCATAATAGTTACATGTTCCCTATAAGGACATGTAACAGTAAAACAATCTGAATTAGCTTTACACAGCCTTCAATTCTTCATACTTTTGGTAGGATTTTTATTTTTTCATTTCACTTTTTGACTTCATGTTTCTTTTGAGAGACAGGGAACTACATGAAGGCCAAACTGAATTGAAATACTTTTGTATTATATTACCAGAGAGTGGAATAAAAAGGTTTAATTCATATAAAATCCCATGTATACATTTCAAAACAGTAGCACCCTAAAAACGTGGGACCAGATTGTGAAGCACTGTAAAGTAGAAGACCTAAAAAGTGGAAAGTTTCAAGGTTGTCTGAATACTTTGCTTCTAACATCTGTAATGACTCCTTGCCCATCTTCCACTTGGGGTGACTGAAAGGGGCACCTGCTGCAGATGCCGCTCCCTCTCCAGAGAGGAAGCACAGGCAGCAAATTCAGGGCAAACACCAACTTTTAGGTGGTTACATTTCACAAGGTGACTCTTTCATAGCCACCCTTTGCTGAAAACTGCACAGCTCAAGCTTCACAGTTGAAACATCCCCATCAGCAACCTACAGTTAAAGGTCAGCACTGGCCTGTGCACCTCTTGGTACCAGCAGTGGTCAAAGATTTCTCCAGAACAGAGTGAACAGGAGTGATTTCCTTAATGCACCTGTATCAGCTTCTCTGTGTCAACTATACTCTTAGAGTTGCTTGCTTTGCCAATAGCTAATCTTGAACAATTCACCAACTAGTGTCCATATTGACAAATGTTATCCAAGGAGTCTGTTCTTCTACTTAAACCTGAAGTTTAATGAAGAACAATGTAAAGAAAAACATTACTTTTTTTTCTGCTGGTACTCTTGAAGCTTACATACACTGGTGATGGGCAAGATCTCTGGTGAGATGCTTCATGGCTTCTGTGCGTAAAATCTGAAGAACTGGAAGAGTTTCCAGTTGTTTATATGAAGAAAGATGAAAGTTTCAGCTGGTCATTGCTCTTCATTCTTTTTTCTGGGAATAAAGATGTCTTTAGGGTCACTGAGGCTGTTGTTGAGCTGGTCTGAACTGGTAAACTCTCTTTCCTTCAGTGGAGCTGGTGCTGTTATGGTTAGCTGAGCATTTCTGGTGCTTAAGAAATTACCCTTCACAACTGCAGGCAGGGTGTCCGAGGCAGAAAGTTGTGCAATGTGTGGTTTGCCTGCAGCTGTGTCTGGCAGCTGCCACCCTCCCCAGCCCTCCCCAGATTTTAACCTTTTGATCAATTTTTACTAAATTTGGTAAAGCTATAGACGTATTTAGAGTACAATGTGTTCTTTGCAAATGGGTGATTGAGGAGAGGTGGGTGAGTGCATTTATGTCCCAACTGAGGGTGAGGCAGGAAGAACCTCAGCTTTTATCCTTTCCCTGTGATGATGAAGACCTGGTTATTCAGGACATGTGTAGGGTTGGATTAAGAGCCTCATTTGTTTGCTCTTGTCTGCAGACTCTGTGCAGTAAGTAGCAAATATTAGAATCATAGAATCATAGAATCACAGAATCGTAGGGGTTGGAAGGGACCTCAAGAGATCATCGGGTCCAACCCCCCTGCCAAAGCAGGCTCCCTAGGACATATCACTCAGATAGATGTCCA
>VZTU01025291.1:0-13687 GCA_013400835.1 Zapornia atra | reverse complement strand
ACTTGCTGAGGGTGGATGCTATTCCCTCATCAAGGTCGTCAATGAAGATATTAAACAGGACTGGACCCAACACCGAGTCCTGGGGAACACCACTAGTCACAGGCCTCCAGTCAGATTCTTCTCCTCCAGTCACAACCCTCTGGGCTCGTTCCGACAGCCAATTCTCAACCCACCTCACTGTCCACTCATCTATCCCATGCTTTCTCAGCTTTGCTATCAGGATGTCATGGGAGACAGTATCAAAGGCCCTGCTGAAGTCACGGTAGATGACATCCACTGCTCTCCCTCCATCTACCCAGCCTGTTATGAGATCGTAGAAGGCTATGAGATTGGTCAAGCACGATTTCCCCTTGGTGAATCCATGCTGACTACTCCTCATGACCTTCTTCTCTTCCAATTGCTTGGAGATGGCATCCAGAACAAGCTGTTCCATTACCTTTCCTGGGACAGAAGTGAGGCTGACTGAATATTGCTACAGGAGTAGTGATAGTGTTGTTTGGGTTGATTTAGAGAGGATGGGAAGGTACTGGGGGTGTTTTGTGGAGGAAGAGCTGACAAGTTCCCATATTTAAGCCGAGGGAATCCATGGGGTGTCAGATGGGTTGTGACGTGGTGTGGGCATTTGGAAGCTATAGGAGAAATGGCAATTTGAGGTTTTCTAGTTTTGCAGAACAGCAGCTGTGCTGCTACAAACCTCAAGCCCAACTTGTTTTCAGGTTGCATTTATAATTTTCCAATTTTATGTTTGTTAGTTTGTGTGCAAAATAGCTGTCTCTGGAGATGGCTAATGCCATTTGCCTCAGCGTTTTTGCGTTAGTCTGGTTAATGCTCTGATGTCATTTGAAAGAGTTTCTCTTGTCCCTGTGCCACAAGGTGTTCAAAAGACACTGCCTTTCCAGGGGAGATAAAAGACTAGTTAAGCAGCTACTCATAAAAAAATCACCATAATTTTACCCCAAATTTATTTTGATGCTGTACTTTGCCTTTAGTTAGCTATACAAGTTGGACAAACAGGCTGTGGGACTCAATCCTGCTCTGGATGTCGGTTGCCAGTTTCTATAGAGGACACCTTTGTGCTCCTCTCTCACCATTTCAAGCCTCCTGCTGCTACTGTGCTTGTCATGCTTAGGACTAATACTTCTGTATGATCTCTTTGAGCAAGAAGCAGGTAGTATGATTCTGATGTTTTCAGAGCTTTAGCCTCTTTCTTCCTAACCCAGCTGTGTTCCTGCACGGCTTTGCCGCGTGGCATTTCCCAGCCCAGGCCAGATGCGCTCTGCCCTGCTCCTACACCAGGAGCACCCTGCTAAAGCCACCTCTGTCACTAGAAACGCAGGACTTGTATCCTTTAAGGGAACTTGAGTGAATGGAATACTGACAGTGACAGTGAAAGGTCTTTAGAAGGTGGTTGTATGACAGTGTCAGCTTTCCAAGCATGGTATTTTATATCTCCTGTAGTAGATAGCCCACTGGAGCTGGAGATGCAGTCAATTTTGATGGATGAATTTCACTGCTTCTAAAAAACTTCAGACATGATAACTGTTGTGCCTCTTTTTAATTAAAACAGCTGGGCCCCATTTTTTTCCTGTTGAGAAGAGAACCTGATGGGATCTGCCACTTGACACTACAATCTAGTTTATTTTCAGAGTCTCCTCTCTGCTAGCACAGGAGGAATCAGATCCTTTGTTCACATTCTAGGCTTCTTTCAGCAACACTTACCCACAAGCTCTCTCTGCTTGTTCAGAAATGTGTTTCCTGCCTTTCCCTGTCTGTGTTTGGGTCTCGCTTGCTCCATCACTAGTCAACTCCTGGTGCCCTGCCAAGCCCAGAAGTGCAGACGTGTCCACCAGCTACTGCCCAGATTGTGTGTTTGCGGGATACATCTTCGTAAGAAAACCAGTGGCTGTGCTGTGACTTTGCCAAATCACAAACTGACCCTTTTTCCCTTTAACTGCTTGAACTGCAACATTGTGAGGCATTGCCAGTTGCTGCTATCTGAACTCCTGCCTGCGTGGAAGCAGTCAGTAATAGACTTCAGGAAAGGCTGCACTCCAAAGACCACTACAGTGATGGATTGCGGTACAGAGAAAACGTTTCCCCACTTTTGCTGTTGTCTCATGCACTGAGCTCATGTTCAGTCATGTCTGCCTGCCACATTAGGCCAGGAAGTCTCCTGCTTGGACTGTGTCTCCAAGTGCTTTTGGGAATCCTGGTTCTTCCATGTAAAAAAATATTTGCTATGGGGAGCTGCCAGAGCCAGTGAATACCAGGAGTCAAGGAGACAAACAGGGCACATTTTCCCCTTCCGCGCCCAGGGCAGGATGCCTGGTGCCATTGCTGCTGGAGCAGCCTGATGAAGGAAGGATGGTTGTTGACAATGTTTGATCCCAGCTATCGCACCTTGTACACATCTTTCCTACATTCCTAGACGATGATCTATACGTGCACGAGAAGGGGAGAGATGTATGGTGATAGGTGCTATGCATACTTCCCCCTCTTTGCCAGCCTTATGAGGAAATGGAATAAGTCAGCTTTCCTATAGAGGTGGACATGGACCTGGTACAACCAAATCTGTTTCATAGATAAAGGCACAGCAAACTACAGAAATGTTTTCAAAACAATACACGTAAGAATTTTAAGGTACTGCCCAAATTACATTTTATCTAACAGACAGCCTTTTTTCCCTTAAAACTTATTTAAAATTGAAACTGTAACTCTAATCTGAATTGTACCTGTGACTGATGAGACTGGAAAACTGTAAGACAGATTTTTAGCGGTTCTTTGAGTGAAGTTACATTTCTCAAGTCCAAATTCACTGGCTAATATATGAGGACTGAAAATATGTTTTATTAAGAAAGTGATCACTGGAGTCATTCCTTTTCTTCTGGTTTAATTGAAGTCATATAGCTGCAATTTTAATCTACTTGCCAAAACTCTTGTTAAATGTTTGTCTGAATTTCCTTTAGCTGTGGTGGTATAGTTTGCTGTCTGGGAGATAATGTTGTGACACATGATGCAGTGACTGCTTTTACTGTAGGATTGTTTTGTTGCTGGGTTTTGGTGGCTTTGTTTTGTTTGGGGTTTTTATTAATTAAATATGCCTGACTTTAACTCCTTGTTCTTACATTCTTTCCACTTCACATTTGCATATTTTATCCAAATCTTCATCTTTTACAAATCTATTAAATCTACTTGGTATGAAATATCTGTGTATGCAGTTCCACTACAGCTGCATTTATTCCTTCATTTCAGCGTTTGGTTGAATGCCTATTTGGCAAATACTTAGATCTTCAATTTCCATATTGGGTTGCCATAGCAGAGGAGTGACTGCAGGCATACAGAGTTGTCTATCTGGCAGTAAATTTAGGCATACAGCCCTTCATACCCATGTTGCTTTTTGTCCTGTGGACTGCTGCTTCTCTGCAAGTTTTAGTTTACCCAGGAAATTCAAAATAAGATGCATGCTTTGTTTATCTATAAAAATAATAAAAGCCTGGTGATAGAGGCTATTGTGATTTCTTTAATATTTATGTCATTTTTAAATCTGTAATGTGGCTGACATGGTGAAATGCTGAAATCCTTCCTGGATGCTGCCAGGGACATTTTGTCCTTACTGTCAGTTTTTTAAAAAGTGCGTCTTTTCAATATGGGGAGACAAGTGTGGCTGGTGCACTTTCTGACTCATCAGCTCTGAGGACAATGTAAGAGATCTGGCTTTTCTCTGATCCAAAGAGCAGCGCAGCTGAGGCAGAAGGCGGAGCCACCACTCAGGAAGGTCAAACCATGGTAGATGCTGATGGTACCACAGTGTGGCACCCTGTGTTACCTTTTCTGCTCCACAATTTGATGGTATCTCCAAATACCTTTAAGAAAGAAAGTTTTCCTAGGGAGGAATACAGTGTGTTTTAAAGGTGTACAGTGTCCTCTTCCTTTTGTGGAACTTGGAGAACATGGCAGCAGGATCAGAGCAGGACAGAGAGTGGAGGGATGCTCTGCTGACTAGGGCCTTTGCTGTTGTACACAAGCAAGCAGCAGGTTTGGGTTTTTTTATTGTTCACATGATTTGTATTGACTTTGTGACCCTACACTAACTGTTTCTTTGTTTAAAGCCCTACATGCAGAAGAGCACGTTTATCAGCCAGCGCTTTCTCTCTGAGCTGTCCCTGAGCTGTGCTCCTGGGTGGAAGGAGGTGGCTCCCAGAGAAACCCTTACTCTGGCAGCATTCCTGCCTGGCTCGACTGAAGCCCATCACACCGGGCTCTGGGCTTGGCTTCCCTCTTCTCCCCCCAGTCTCCCCAGTCGAAAGGCTTAATCTGTGTTATTTTTAGTTGCTAGACTTGTAAATCATTCACAGCTTTCCCCTCCAGTCTTCTGTACCCAGCTCCTTCCTTGACATTTCCTCTCAGATACTCCATTACTTTCTTAAAATAAATCTACCTAAAACCTCTCAGGCTTCCCACCTCCAGTTTTATGGAAATCTGCCCTTCCCCTTCTGTTGTAAAGTCATCGGCCTCCCTAAAAACAGAGGAAAAAAATTGCATCTCCAGGAGACCTCATTTCTCTTTACTCTGGACCTTCAAGGCTCAGAGGTTTTCTTGCTCCCCCATGCTACTCTGTGCCAGCACTTTGTCCTCATTACTGCAAACAGAGCCCCTATCAACACAGAAAAATCAAGCAGATTGCATGGCATTAGACTATTTTAAGAAGAAAACAAAGGCAGTTTCCCAAGCAAAAAGCTCTTTCCCATGTCTAATTTAAGCTTCACTATAGAATTAGAAATATATCATAGTCAGGGTGTAAGTAAATACTAAAAGGTTTTTTTGGAGGTGTGGTTTGCCTTACATTTTGAAGCTTATAATTTTGATAGCATTAGATTGTCTCTGTTAAATCATTTTTCACTAAAATAAAAAATTTCTTTCTTGAATAAACATCTAACTAGACAGACACTTTTCTGTACAAATAGTGTGATTAATTGTCTGAATGACAGAGGGTTGTATTTCTAAAAATAGCATGAAAGCCCAAATCCTGCTGGTTTAGAGTGAAAACTTCTTCACCTTCAGAGGAAAAGCTCTGGACGCCCTCGATTAATGGCATTATTACTGACATCCTATAAATTGCAGTTTATTGCTATATGTATACTCCTTGAAATAAGCCAGAGAAATGGGATGCTACGGGTAAGAGCTTTTTCTCCTAAACTGTGCTTGCCCATGCCACAGAATATATGTTTGGTAACAGTCTCCAAAGTACAGAGTATCAACTGAGACTGTCAGTGATTTGTAGTATGCCTGGGAGAAAATCACAGAATCACAGAACCATGGGGGTTGGAAGGGACCTTGAGAGATCATCGAGTCTGCCAAAGCAGGTTCCCTAGGACAGGTCACACAGGTAGGCGTCCAGATGGGTCCGGAATATCTCCAGAGAAGGAGACTCCATAACCCCCCTGGGCAGCCTGTCCCAGGGCTCTGTCACCCTCACTGTGAAAAAGTTCTTCCACATATTGATGTGGAACTTCCTGTGCTCCAACTTGCAGCCATTGCCTCTTGTCCTGTCCCCACAGACCACTGAAAAGAGGCTGGCCATTTCTCCCTGTGTCCCACACTTCAGATATTTGTAAGTGTTAATCAGATCCCCTCTTAGTCTTCTTTTCTCAAGTCTGAAGAGCCCCAGTTCATTCAGCCTTTCCTCACAGGGGAGATGCTCCAGGCCTTTAATCATCTTCGCAGCCCTCTGCTGGACTCTCTCTAGGAGATCCCTAAAGAGGTATGAATGAATCGTGTCCAGCTGAAATGCTCAGCACAGACTCTGAGCTTCGTAAGGTCATTATATTCCTTGAGTAATTTTAGCTGGTACAAAGCACATTATGAAGTAATGGGATTTTCCCCATTGTAACGTGGCTGAAGGAAGGGACGTGTTCCATGCTATTGATATTACATCAGGGGCTTAGCAGAGATCTTATTAAATATACTGTTTCATTCTTGTTTACAGAAAACAATGCCAATACTTGAAATAAACTGATACTTGGAAACCACTTCTTGCTGCCTTTAGCAAAATGTGGAGTTATATTTTTATTTTATGCTGGTGGCAGAGGTTTTAGAAGGTACAGGCATTTTATGAGAAGCGCTTGCATGATAGAAATATCCCAACTAATGTCACACAATAAATCCCCCATGTCTAATCAACTGCAGACCTGAAAAAGGTAGGGAGTACATTAGGAATTTAATTACTGTCAGCAGTGTCATGGTGTAACTTACTATTCTTGTATAATACCCTTGTAAAGTAATCCCAAGCCACAGGGTAATGCAGAAAAAAGCATAGCTGGTAAGTTAAATGTAGCAGTGGACAAGGCTTGAGGATGATATACCTGTACATTCCACTCCCTAGTAGCTCCTGAAAAAAATAGATCAGAGACTTAGACAGTATTAGAGGGTAAGGGATCCGGTAACACAACCTCTTCTACTTTGATTCTCAGTTCAAGGCTTTGCTGGGCCCTTTATGCAGGGTCTTGGGAGGGTGAAGCTGGCAAAGCTCTAAGAAACCTCATAGTCTTCAGAGTGTCAGGGCACATAGTGGAGGGCTACAGTAATTTTCCTTTTGATTGGATAAAGATGAGCTTCAGCCTCATCTTTGTACTGCTAAGGAGCTTTTCTCTTTAACCAGTGCAACTTCTTTAAAATCACCCTGATGGAAAACAAATGCAACTTTCAGTCTGAAGAAATAGAAATAGACTTTAGAAATTAAACCCAAGAAGATACCCCTATAAATGCAAGTAAAAATACTTCCATTTCAGTTTGTTCCTATGCCTCATGTAAGCTGAGCAACTATTTGGTTTGCCTGTGGGAGATCCCAGTGCCTTGGCTTGCATGGGAAAAAAATTCCTTTTTCACAAAGGAGGAATGCTTTTCATATTTTCAAGAGCTGATCAGTCTCATAATAAAACAGTGACTTCTCATATACTGTCTCCTTAGAAAATACTGTGTCTTTGTACTTAATCCTCTCAATCGATAAGGATTTATGTTTATAAATTGGGAAAATATTTAGTGAAGGAGATTTAGTATTTACATTGCTGATGTCTACTTTGAGTAAAAAAAAAACCCTACCCAATTCCAGTTCTCCCTCCATAATATAATAAATATATTATTTATATATATATAAAAATATATGTATGCAATACCTCTATGGTATTTGTTGACAATTATCTTTTACATAGGTTTTGAAAGAAAAGCAAAATACATCATTGTAGTTGAGGATGAAGTCAAACTGGTTAGTTAATAAAGCTTAGCTAGAAGTCTTTTTTTCTCAGGCATTTGGTCTTTTGGCTAATCTAGGCTTGCTGCTGACATCTGTAAGAGTGAGCACTCTGTGATGATTTAAAAGAAACACAAAATAAAGTCAGGAAGAGTTGCATCTTAGTATGACTGAAGTGTTTGCGATACCCAAGGACAACAAAAGGGCTAGCAGCCACTCCAGCACAGGAGTGTACTGCAGCAAGTGCCCTGGTGTATTTCCTACACACATTGCTTTATTCATAGTTTGTCCATATTGATGTTTTTATTTCATCCTTTAATTCAGGAGCCCAGGTGCCCTATTTTTATGCTTGGGATAAACCATAAGAATGTAGAGGTTAATCAGTAAAATGCATCTTTGAGGTAAATGCGGACTATGTTTTCCAGTTAAAGGTAAGGTAGAGTGGAAAAAAAGCCCTAGTTCATTTTTCTAAAACATTGGAGATTTGTAAATTAATCTGTAGCTGGAGGAGGATCTGTAGTTGCTTTTGTTTTGGTTTTAGTTATGTGAGCTTAGAAAGAAAAAATTGTTTGAGTACCGGCTGTCACCTTTTCAATGTTTTCTTGTAAACCCCTGCTGTTCCCTTTATTGGGATGGAGCAGATGGGAACTGGGATTTCAGTGGTTTGCTCTGCAATTTTCCTGTGAGTTACACACTCTCAGATAAGAGTGACCCAGGGAGGATACAGTAGGATCCCTGCGCCCACGCATCAGTTAACATCCTTATAACATGCTGCACTTTGCCAAAATGGTCTATTAAAATGTTCTGGGTAACTTTACAACTTTTTTTTTCCTCTGATATGCTCTTACCCTTGGTTGTTTCATTTTAAACTATGCAATTCGTCATTTATGTAGATAAGATAGAAAAAGGCACTATTTTATTTATGAAGCAGTTTTCTTTAATTTTAAAATTTGCCACCTCGCCCTCTACACGGTACACCAATCACCCAACATAGTTTCCAAGTGCTATTTTATCATGCTTTTTCAGTACATATTTGGGTGGTGATCTGCAAGACTTTTGATTTTGTGGAGATGGTACCTTGCTTAGGATCCAGTAGTTTTAAGAAGCAAGGCAAAATAGCTAGCCATCGGGAAAAAAAAAGTAACTTAAATGCAGTACTTCATATTTTTTAATAAAAACACGCATTGAGAATATTCTCAGCAATTTTGCTGGCGAATATTGGATTTGTTTGATGCTCTTTGGTCAGAATAGCTGTGTTTTTAATAAGAGGTAGATAAATGCTTATCGCTTTCAGATTAAGATAATGAGGAAATTAAATTTTCCTCTGTAGACTTTGTTTTGTATGTAAAGTAACTGCCTCCATAGCGCTTTTATATATATATATAAAATTTTCTTTTTTAACTTGCCCATTTAGTTTCAGTAGAGCAGACAAGTGAATCAGTGAGATTGGAAGAGCTGATACATCACCTCTGGGACTGGAAAGACTGAAGCTCAGCAGGGCTTTTTTCTTTCCCCAGCTTTAGTGGACAGATGCACTGCTGTGCTAGGAGGGGACCTCTGCTCAAACATCTTCCCCACAAGTGAGCTGAGATTTTCTCAAGCTGCTGGAGAGAAGGAGAGATCAGCCAGGGTTACAGCCCATTGGGGCCAAAAGTGACATCGCTGATCACTAAGCCAAAGCTTCAGTGCTTTGCATTTTATGATAGGACAAACGCACCACTATTCACCGCTTAAACTGTGGTGCGGTTGGGACCATGCTACAGGACCAGCCGCTCTATGCTTTATCACCAGCCCCTTTTCTTCTGTAGAGCCATCCCTTCTAACCAAGCTGCTCACATATTTGAGGTTATTTTGGGTCTAAAATTTTTCTAACTTCAACTGAGTCACTATTTTATTATCTCAGTTTTACCTCACTGGCCATCTGGCTGATTTGAAAAGCAAAGGAGAATAATCCTGTACTGTCATGATTTAGGAGAAGAGCTGGGAATCCACTGGGACATGTGTGTGAGGGTTGTCTTTAATGAGGTTTGACGACTTTTCTGTTTGCAGTCAACACTTTATACTGCTCGATTGCACTTCCTTCATTATGAAATACTGGAGAATCCAAGGTGTTTTCTTCATATTTTGAGTATTCCTTGTGTAGTCTGCCTTCAGTTATGAGGCTTGCTGGCATGTAATTTTGAGAAAGAAATCTTCAGCTGATTTTCATTGTGTTGAGAAAAAAAAATAATGAAGGTCAGGTCTGTTTGTAAACTTCATCCATTTCAGCTAGGAAATGAAATAAATGTTGACATTGATACTGATAGTATTTCTCCTCAGCAGAGAAGTGTGCATGGCAATTCATGCTCTAGTACATGTGATAGTCTTCTCACTGGGTTTTCTTTTCTTTTTTTATTTGTAATAGTTTGGGGGGGGATATTTTTCCTCAAACATAATTAGCATTGCACTGTACAGAGACCGCTATTTATTCTTGGTGTGTTTGCTCTACCATGCTCTCACGTTTGATGTCTCGAATGTATTCGCTTATGAATAGAATCAATCAAATAAATAAAGGGCAACAACTTCTCTCTGTTCAGATCTGCCATGGCAGAAATGGTTTCAAAATTTATCAGGGAACCTATCGCTCTTACTGAGCTACAATAGCAAAATAGAAAATGTTCTCATGTTTGCCTTGTTTTCAGAAAGCCGTGCATACATCGAGTAGCTGATTGCATTTCAGATTCCAAAGTACAGATTGTTGCTTTTCATTGCCCCGATAAAAAGCAAAAGAATATTGCAGAGCCCCTCGGTTCCTGAAATGGGTAAACATTTCTCATAAAAATCCAGCAGCTCATTTTCAATTAATTGTAAATTAATGTAAATGTAAATTAACCATGCCAAAGCAATGGTAATTCTCATGAAAATTTGTTTTGGATCTGCTGAAAGCAGACATGCGTTACTTACTGCAGACCACCACGACAGCTGCATATGCCTCAGAAATCTATCAAGGTAGTTATGAGTTTCAGAGACCTAAATTACATCCCTAAAATTTGCTTCTCTTGTGCCACTGCAGCAAAAGTAACTGGTAGCAGCACCACAGCAGCCCACTCCTTCCTCACATGGGCTCTCTCCCCCCGCATCCCAATCCTTCCCCCTAGACAAACAAAAAGTACCCTTAAGAGTAAAACCCCCACATGAAATAGGTTGTGTTTGGTGAACTCAGAGGTGACTGAATGGAAACCCATGCGTTTTGTCCATATTTAATACTAAAACCCACATTTAAAAATATGTTTTAGGACTTCGTCCAAAAAGGACTCTGCGCTTGGTGCTGTGGACGGCAGAAGAGGAAGGAGGAATAGGTGCCGAGCAATACTATCAATTGCACAAGGTAAATGGTTTGCTTGACAGCACTTTTCTCCCTAGCCTTGTGACTTGCATATTATATTTGTCAAAATGTTCAGTTTAATACATGACCAAAAAACCAACTTATTCCAGTTCTGCCTGAAAGCATCTGGGTTTAATCATAAATGTAAACTTCATTTTGCATTTAACAAAGCGACACAACCACACATATACATGTCCCGCTTGACCTAAGATATTCTGTCACAAAACGGTTCTGAAATGGATATTGCATGATGATATCTGCCATAGCTTTCAAACATAACTAACTTTCTGAGAATGAATGACAAATGGTCCACATATGTTTGCAATATAAATAAATTTTGTTTACCTTCTATATTTCTGCCTCATTGCATTTTCCCATAATATTTTACAATTCAAAACATAAAAAAATACAAAGAAAAATCTTTGCTATCATATCTTAATAGTGTGTGATCTAAAATACTCTCTCCCAATTAC
Organism: Zapornia atra; assembly: GCA_013400835.1. Lineage (NCBI taxonomy): Eukaryota > Metazoa > Chordata > Aves > Gruiformes > Rallidae > Zapornia > Zapornia atra. The sequence continues at coordinate 2,604 of VZTU01025291.1, read as the reverse complement.
TGGCATTATGGGATCTGGAACATTGTTAATGGTTGATTTCTGATGATGTAAAGAACACACAAAATCTATGACTGACTATCAAGGTTAAAATATTGTGTATTGTCACATCTGTCTTTCCTGCCAATAGCTGCCTTTTCAAAGCACGTGATGACATAAAGGACAGTTGCATAAAGCTGTTTTGGAGAGAAGTCTTAGGACTATGTGTGGGTTTGTTTGTTTCCCCCCCCCCCCCGAAAAATTATGCTGTACCTGTATAAGCTAAAATAGTTATCTTTTCGTCCTTTCCCTAATTTAGTAGTACTCTCACCAATAATTAATATATCCAAGGCAAGGTGAATGCAAATGTGTTTTGGAAATCAGGTGCTGTACAATAGTATGGAAGCAGACTTACAAGCAATTCCTATGTATGTTTTTAACAGTACGCAACCTACCAGAAAAAATGAATGGAAATCTCACTCTGAATCAAAATTTTACCCTGAACAAAGATAAACCAATTTGCATCTGCAGTAGGGTTACCAGAGGTAGCATTACAGTGGTTATGGTTTTTGACTAGTTGATGAACAGTCGATTATTTCCCACTAACTTGTTTAGCATTACTAAAAAGTGTATCTAATTACCCCTTTATAACGTAATTCCTCCTTATATCTCCCAAGTTACAGAGCTATCTCAGCTCTCTCATTTGGCAGAGGTACCTAAGAGCTTGCTTTCTCAGCTTCAGGGAGGTGACAGGTCAGAGTTTAGTATGAGTTAAGGACTCTGGATTTACCACTGGTACTCTGGTGTTCAGCAGGATTAAAGTAGAATGAAATGTTCTGAAAAACCTAGCTCAGGCAAGAGATGCGTCTCATGTAATGGGGCTAGAGGGATGCTGTGTGCCCAGCGCACGCTGCTCATGAGAAATGAACGCATCATCCCCTCGGTAGATTTCCATGTGTGGAAATAAGCTCCTTCCCACGGTGGTGGTGTCAGCAAGGCACGAAATTGTCCCATCCACATCTCATCTTTTGCCAAAATGTCTGCATTTCACTGTTGTCTTTAGGATTCATGTTCAAAAGTAATATAAAAAAGCAGGTTTAAGGATCAAGCAGGGAAATGCAAAGCAGGCTGGGTGTTGTTTGAAAGATATTTGGTTACTTTGTTTTAAAAAAAATTCAGACAAAGCTGTGTTTCAGTTTTTGCTCTACTGATGCGATTCCATCTGGATGTTGTGCTCTGCAAAGAAAGCGCAGTCTAACTTAACAAGAATTTGTAATTTACATGGAAAATTTAAGCAGAAATGACATCCGTCTGTTGTTTGTTGTTCTTGGTTCCCCCCTGCCATGTGATCTGGCATAATTATAAATTGATACAACTATAGGACATCACATTACTCATAATAACAAAATAAAGCAGATTAATACTGTACATTTATTTAGCATGAAAAATAACGTAACCTTTTAATGATTTACTTGCGCAAATTTCTGGCAATTAGGATAGTACGGCACAAACATTGCTTGCTGATGGTAATGAGTACAAGTTAACTAAGAGTGGTATTTAAAGATGCCTTGTTAAATGAAAGATGGCCTGTGTGACTCATCTACATTGCCGGGCTTATTATGACTTTAGTTCGCTAGAAACAAGTAGAAATATGAATGCAGTAATTCAGTACAGACAGACATGGATTTCCTTGGCATTGTAAATTACCTCCTCATGTCAGTGGAAATGTGGCAAGGGAAAAGAAATGAAGACAATATAGTACTGGACAAGTACAAATACTCTTACTTTTGTAGCTTATTTATTTTTTCCTTTCAATTTAATTTCAGGTTTTTCTTCCTCATCCGTCATTGTAGGTTGCCACTGCTAGAAAGTGGATAAGTTACTGCAGAAATAACGGAGACAGCAGCAGCATAGTGGTTTTACTATGGTGCCAATAATTAACTCATATCCCGGCATAATAGCATTGTTTATATCACTCAAGTATTTCTGTAGAGCCCGGTATTATAGTTTCTGGCTACTAAAACTAGTCATAGGGTTCAGAGCTTTATGAGAATGTAAGAGCTGCCATATTGAGTTGACCAAAAGCTCAGTCTTGTGCCGTCTCCTCTTTCTGATAGCATCCAGTAAATTGATGCTTAGGGAAAACATATTTGCCCATGTGCAGTCAGAATAAGCTCAGACATGTAGATTACTCATGCAGCTGTGCTTTTGTTTTATCAAATATTTTCCTGGAGATCATCTCATGGTTCTCATCAGTAGTTTACTTTGCATGATTTTCCTAAGACACTTCCAGGAGTTGAAAGCCAAGTATCACCCAGCAGTTTCAGTGCCTCCATTAGTGTAGGGGTACCCGCCTACCACCAGTACATCACAGAGTGCATGCAGTTTTGACCATGGGGTAGAAGTCTCGAAGGGTAATCACCAGCATCTTTGCTCCCAAAGGAGATGCCTACTTAAGTGCTCACTGCTTTTCACTGTTAGCCAATAATTAGATTTAAACCCAGACTGGGAAAAGGGCTGATTTTCCTTTACAGTAAAGACTCCTTATCTTGATGAAGGGTAATGAAATTGAAGCATCTAAGTATAAATCAGATATAAACAGATACCAAGCACAGCTACAGGCTAGGT
>VZTU01025289.1:20374-31159 GCA_013400835.1 Zapornia atra | reverse complement strand
AAAAGAGAAGGGAAGGTGAAAAGGGAAAGGGACAAGAAGGCAAGGCAAGGGAAGAAAGAAAAATAGAAGAGGGCTTCAAAAGGATGCCTTGGATTTGCCCAGCATGTACAGCACTCATGGTCAAACAGAACTCTTGGGCCACAGGCCTGGAAGAAGTGCTAGGTAATTTTAAAACAAAAATACTCCTTTCTAGATTATTCTGTGAAGAGACAGAGGCAGCCATGCCTCTCCCCATCTCCTGCAATAATATGAGTTCTGGTTTTCCTTTGCTCCTTCCTCCCAGCAATGTCTCACCCACCTGCCCTGGCTCTGGGCAAGGGGTGGGGACTCACTACATCTCAGAAATTGCCTTGCAACAGGTAATTTCTCAAGAAGCATCTACATCTTTTCATGTTTGTTTTCAGTCCACTCCAGAATTAAAGTATGCATTTTTCAAATACATTAGCAGTAGAAATTGTCCCTTAATTTTTGAAAACTGTAATTTAATTTTTTTTTTTCAAATCTTGTTTAGAATTTTCTATCTCCTTGTATCCTGCTTTTTGTAATAGTAGTTCACAATATTTTGACCAATATCAGCATGCCACATACAGCAGCTGAAATGGTGATTTGTTTTTTGTTTTAAAAACTAGACTGACAGTGACTGGCTGTCACATATAATTTCCTTTACTAGAAAATGGTATCACCATTACACACTGGTAATTCCACAGCCTGACACAAATGCACATGTTTCATAACAGCAATACACAGCGATAGGAAGTGATGCAAAAATCATAAAAACAAATACAGCTCTGAAATGAACTTTGAGAAGTTTTTCAGTTCACAGTTATTTCCCTCATGGGAAATTATGTAAAAATAAATATATTTTGCATACTGAATGTCTTTTGTGGTAAGACATTTCCTATCAGACCTTAATGGGAGTCCCAAGAGGTAGCTGAGCTTTATGTCCATAGAGCCAGTCTTGGGCTGCCTTCTCCATAGGTGGCTGCTACCACTGCCAAGCCCTGCTGAGCCCAGCTGCTCAAAACCCAGCTACCCCAGAGAGCTGTCTGTCCCTAGCAGCAAGAAAGAAAACCCATCACAGCTTTCAAAAAGCCCTGGCTCAATTTATACCCTTCTTCTTCCTTGCACAATGCCCTCAGGCTGGGCTTGAAGCTGCAGCAATGACTGCTCTTGTCATTGACTGGAAGCACACACCTGGGGATAAGATCATTTGTGTAGGTGAGTTCTCACAGTTCACTGTGTCTGTTTGTTTCACAGTTTGTCCTTGACCACCCCCATCCTCAACGTATGGAGCTCCAGCGCTGAGTTAGGCTGCCATGGGATCAAGTCAGTGAGCAGGGACATTCCACATTTATAAGCCATCACCAAAGCATGATCCTTATTTCTTCCCACAGAGCCTCTGAACTGAAAGTGTTCCTGATCCTCTGTTTCACCAATGTGTGCTGTAGGTTAAACCTCAGCATAAAAGATCTTAGGCATCTGTTGCACAGAAACACTACTGCTGCTTGTCTATGAGAGGTACTTCCCCACTTTGGCTGGAAGAGCTTCACTAAGGTTCAGTCATCTAGGAACTGGCTCCCTCCAACAGTCTTTGTGTGTCTGACGTTGACACTACACCCTACTGCTCAGTGAAGGTGACTTATTAGTTATGTCCTTGCCTGCTTGTATAAAGAACATAAACCAATGAAAAACTCTTATAGAATCATAGAACATCCTGAGCTGGAAGGGACCAATAAGGATCCCCAAGCCCAACTCCTGGCTCCACACAGGGCCAGCCAGGTCAGAGCGTGGGACTGAGCACATGGTCCAGATGCTTCTTGAACTCAGCCAGGCTCGGTGCTGTGACCCCTTCCCTGGGGAGCCTGTTCCAGTGCCTGACCCCACTCTAAGTACAGAATCTCTTCTTAATATCCAACCTAAACCTCCCCTGTCACAGCTTCATGCCGTTCCCTGGGGTTCCATCCCTGGTCACCAAAGAGAGGAGATCGGCACCTGCCCCTTTGCTCCCCCTGGCCAGGAAGCCACAGACCACGATGAGGTCTCCCCTCAGCCTCCTCTTCTCCAGGCTGAACAAACCAAGGCACTTCAGCCTCTCCTTTGTAGGACTTCCCCTCCAGACCCTTCCCCATCCTCATTATCCTCCTCTGGACACTCTCCAGTAGTTTTGTGTCCCTTTTAGCTCCAAGAAATTTAGACCACTTAACCTGTCTTGTTAAACCTATCCTGAAACAAAACCTTCCTAATTTTGCCTGCATCTCAGATCATGTGGAAACAGCCACGTCTTGGTAAGGAAAAACAAGAAAATATTACTGGTTCTCATGGGAGCAATCCTGATCCCAGTTTCAGCAGCTGATGCCTGAGGTAATCCATTCTCTCCCATGAAAGTCATAACATGAGCTCTTCAGTGAGGTCAACTGCCACCCAGCTTTGTTTTTGGAACAGAAATTTGGTCTTTCCATGACCAGTACTGTCCTGCCAAGATGAGCGCGTATGGGACAGTCTCTGCAGAAGAACTCTGCCTGCTCCTAGGCAGCACAGTCCTGTGGACTTCTCCAAATACACAGGCATATAAATTGTTTGATTAAAATAGCACTTCAACCCTGGCATTTACTCCAGTGAAATGTGTGCAAGGAGCAACCAGAGCCCTTTCAGCTTTTGGGCTGCAAGGCAAAATAATTAAAAATAAAAGGGAGGGGGGGGAAAAAAAGCTGTTTTAGCTTCCTGTTATGGAAGCTCCTCATTCCCTGATCAGTCCAGCTTCCCTTATCCTTCCCTGAACTTCCTCCAGTTTGAATTAATTTGTTTTGAATTGGTCATCAAAAACACATAAACTGTGAAGATAAATTATTTTCTCCTGTAATGTATGGGTTTTATACCTAGGGAGAGCTGAGCTTGGTTGAAAGGAGGGGCTGAATACTGCTCTGCTGAGGCTCAGATACAGGGCCAGGCAAAACCCAAACTACCCTGAAACAGCAACATCTTCTTTTTGATAATCAGGACAGCTACTGCTTAACAAGCGGGGATGCCCTGAGTGGACAGTGGTGCACAGACATGCCAATGCTCCCTCATCTCCACAGCCAAGATGGAGAAAGAGACCTTGTGCTGGCAGAGATCCTTCCCTGAGAGCAATCACAGCCTCCTCTCCTGGGACTACCAGAGCAGCAAACGGATGCCCCTGTCTTAACACCAGGGCTTATGGTCTGCCCCATGCCAGGAAGGGGAAACAGCAGCACAATTGCAAAAATAAACCCTTGGGAAAAAGCTATTCAGTCTTCTGAGCTCAGAGAAGTTGGGAAAAAAATAATTTCATGTCAAAATACGAACAGGGCATTAATCTCTGCATTCATCTAACACAGGGTGGAACACCCTGGAAAGGAAAGGCTGGAGACTTTCCCAATTCAGTGTCTGCAGACCTGGATCCTTGACCAGAGATCACACCCTGGGCCTGGAGACGCAGTGATAAAACACAAGAGTCACTTCAATGACTCCTGCTGCAAAGCCCTGGTACTGATGAAGATGTACTGTACAAGGGCGCAGGAAGCTGGCCTGCTCTAAGAGCATGCTAGTAGGCCCCACCTGAACTTCTTTCAAGCATTCATCTCTGCAGGGATTTCTGCACCAAAGTCCAGTGAGGATCATGCTGCAGAGGGGAGCTACTCCCTACCTCCACATCTGTTTATCTGAGTGCCATGTAGAGCTCACAGGGAGGGAACTGTTAGGCTCTGGTTTCTCCTCCAGAGTTAGTGTTCCCCTCAGCATTCTTTGTGCTCTCAGGGTCCATCTCTGTACTTTGCTCTTTTCCTGACCTCTCACTGAGGGGAATATCCAGGCCATTGCCATTAACACAATCATCAAATTTCTTCATCAGACCTTCACACTGACTTGCTTTTACCATATTTTATAAACTACTTGAGAGGGGACACAATGCATTGCTCCTCCACCCACTGCCCCAAAAGATCCTTGTGTAAAAGACACCAAAACCCAATGTCCCTGAGCCAGCTGCATGCTGTGACAGGGCACAAACTTTGAGGCCTGTGCTGTTGCAAGTGTCCCTCCCTCCTGTTCACTGGCACATGGTCTGCAGCACTCCCCCAAGGTGTGCAAGGCCCATGAACAACCTGTGCCTGCCTCTGCCTGCTCTCCAGGGGTAAGACATGCCCTCAAGCATGCTCTCAAGGGCTTGCGTGCAGTGCTGTGTTTACATTCCTTAGGTGGCCACCCGTGACAATAGCACTACCAGACCACACTCACCTTTCAATTTCTTCTTTCCAAATTTTAATCCAAATAGAGACATCCCAAAACTTTATTTTAGTCCAACTCCATGGAACTCCTGCAAGAGAAAAGAGAAGGTCATTCATGACGGGCATTTCTAGTCCTGCAGCATGACATGAACAGCACATATGTGTGATTCTGCACCCATAAAATGAGAAAAACTCCTTAGCACTCCAGCCAACAGCTACAGTTTATCACTTGGCATGTTTTACAATGCAGAAGCATCTCAGGTTTGCGTGTTGCACTGCTGCATCAGTGTGGGCGGCCGTATCTTGGACATTTTGATTTGTTCATCTCCTGATGTGGCACAAAGAGGCTGGTGGAGGAGAGACTGAAAAGAACATCCCTCCTACCTTGGTCTAATTTGGCCCTACATGAAAAGGAGAAACACACTCACAGGGCTTGTACTTAAGGTACAGAGGAACTTCGTGACTACCCAGAGCAAGACCAGCCTTCCTCAAGAGCAGGAAGTAGTGGGAAACACTGGTTTCCTGTACATCTGCCTGCACTTAAGATGTACTGGCTGACACTTTTTGTGCATGTGCTGGTCACCCTCCGTGTTCTGCTCAGCATGCCTGGCTGACCGGGGCATGAATCAACAGGAACATTGTACCAGTTGCTTAACTGGCCTGCGTAGCCAAACTGAGACTTTTGAGGGAATTGTCATCTATCCAGAACAAGTTGTCTATGTGACAGAATGAAGTGTTTGCACTTCATGCTATCTGTGCAGAGCATTGTGCTAAGGAGACAAGTATAGTGAATATACCATATTTTGGAAACACGCAAATGCGAATAACACTGATGCCACTTGCCCAAGTGCACTGCCCAAGTGCAAGCTTGATGCAACACCACCAGACACCACCAGTTTGAGCTTCACATCTTTTCAGAAAATTAAGGTGAATTTTAAGGAAAACTCTACTCTCACAGCATAGGTCAAGCATTTATGCACAGATGTCAATTCCAGATGCTAAAGCAAAGCTATATTTAGCAGCTGCAATCTGATGAGGCTGAGATGAGGCAAACAATATCAGGTAAGCTCCAGCCAGCCAGCTGACGGCTGTACAGCCTGAGCACAGCCCAGCCCTGGCATAGTGCTCCCTGCCTCTCGCTGTGGTGTTCAGAAACCCCTCTGTGCCTACTGTGCTTTGAAGAGATCCTTTCCCTATTCACCCATGTAGATCCAACTGTTTCTTCTCACCAGAACAAATGCTTTGGCAACACCTCTCCCCAAAATTTCCTGCATCCAAGGAGCTAAACCACTTGACGTTACAATATTCAATGTCACAACCTAAAGCTTTCTCAACGTTTCTGACCGACCTTACTTTTCATCCCTAGCTGACCTCAGTCTGTAATTTTGAATGTATTTCTTCCATGTTTTAGAATTACTATTGTGTCTTACAAAACACCCCTGACGAAGGCTGAGAGCTCCCCATAAGACAGTGGGAGGAGCGAGACACGCTACCCACACATCCAGACACAAAGACTTTGGATTTCCTAGAGCACCGGGAGCCACAGATGTTATTGTCACTGTCCACTGGCAGCACAAGCATGCAAAAGGTGGGCTGGCTGTAATCATCATATGGCTGTGATGCTGAACTCTGGATTTTGCTCTAAGAGCCAAATGTTTTGGAAAAAACTATCTGCAGCTACCAAACCTCTCCCAGCTGTGTACTCAATTGACAAGGCATGTAATTTCAGCAGAGGGAAAGAAAGGATGTTTATATGTGTGGGGGAGAAGAGAAGAGAGGGTGGTTATAAGCCTACTTTCAGCAGTAAAAACATGAAACAAACAATAGAGTTACAGTCTGCGTCTCACAAACAAAAACCTGAAACTTCCTTCAGCTGTGACACATGGCTTTTGTTAATTACTGATTCTTTAATCACTGGTTTCTGGAGTGACCACAGTATGACAACAAGACTGAAACAATACACTATTGTGGCATGGAGGGGATCTTTCATTCCTTCAACTTTTCAGTGCATTTGATTAGGATTGCATTAACGGAACATCTTCATTTAGCAGCAAATTTAAGCTATCATCATAGCCAGCACAAGCATCCTTGCAGGCTCATCACTCAATAAACCCTTTCCTTTTAGGGCAGACATGGGTGATAACTTTGCCATATCCATCTGTACCAATTACCTCTCCAGTACGTCATTTCCATCGCACAGATTTAGCACAGCTGCTTAGTTAAAGCCCAGGAGTCATGTATGAATCCTTCCCAAGCTGACCTGATCCTTTATGTAAAAGTCAGCTCCTCGCTTGCCCAAACCACAATGTTATTTGAGAATGTGTCAGTATTCAATGGGTACACATACGATGGCATTAAGGGCTTGCCACACCCCTATTGCACTAAAATGTACCTTTTATTTTCATAATATTGCAAATATCTTCTTCTACTGCTTTGTTATTGACTCACACATCTAATCCTCATACTCCTTTACCTAGCAAGCCACTCTCACGCTGGCTACAGCTTCTGTTTGTGCCTGCCTGCTCCCACCCTGCTCTGCAGCAGAACCACTTCACACTTCCAGGTGTCTGTTTTCAGTCTGAGAGTTCATTGACCATCGGCTGCAAGTGTGAAAACAAGCCTAAGCAAATTATGGTGGGGTTGTCCCTTTTGGTGATGCTCCAGGTTCTGTTCCTGTTTTTGATAGCTATCACCACTTCTGCGGATGCGTCTCTTGGCTGACCTGAGCTCTGTCTGCCTTTCAGTCCCAGGTCTTTTTCTTGGACTCTGAATGCTGCCTGTGGGGGTTGGACCCGATGATCTCTTGAGGTCCCTTCCAACCCCAATGATTCTATGATCTTTACACCTGTATCTATCAACAGTCTCCCTCAGAGTATTATTTTTTTCTCCAGATTTCGCTTGTCCCTGTTCAGCTTTCTTTATGTATCTATTTTTTTTAATCTGAGATTCAGTTTCCCTTCCAAAATCACAACAGTGGGTCTTCAGCCTCACATCACTCTCATGCACTGCTATGGTTTTAACTTCCCTTCGTGCTTTTTGGGAAAAAAAAAATCATCTCTCTCATGTTTGATTTTCATGTGGCATCAAGTACTTCTCAAATTTTGGTAAGTCACTTTCACAGCCTCCTATTCCTAAATTAATTGAAAATCCAGAAAGCACACAAAAACTTTCTGTGGTCAGAAAAAAGGCAATTTCCCGTTTGCCTTCATTTTCCTTGACAGCAGCTATTTTCAGATGCAAAGTGAAGCACTGCTTCAATCTCCTCCAGTTGCCTTCCACAGTCCATGTCAGCCCTTCTGGATTTTTTTTTGTATGCTTCCTTTTTTCACTATTTTTTTCCCCTCTTTTTTTTTCCTCTCTTTTTTTTTTTCTTTTTTTTTTCTTTTTTTTTCCTCTCTTTTTTTTTCTCTCTTTTTTTTCCTCTTTTTTTTTCTCTTTTTATATTCTTTCTTTCCCATTTCACTTTGCTTCATGTACCCTGTGAGGCTCAGTAATGAGTCAGGGCTCACAGTATTTGAATAATCACACAGGTAGAACTCTTGTACTTAACAGGATATGTCTTACTACCCCACGTTTCCACAGCCTATAAAATTATTTAAAGCTCAAATTCCCAGTTTCTCATTTATGGGGATTTGGGGGTATAAGCTATGAATAAATTACTTCTTCTCACTATAGAAGGCTTTTGTACCTATGGTGCTCTACAAAGTGTCTAGCTACAGCTTACACTTCTGCAAAGACAATTCACCTGTTTTATGGCTACTGACAGGTTAATCATGGGCTCTGAGGGCTTTAATATCCACAGCAAGAAGCTGCTTTGATGGGTCTTGAATAGGGGAGGGATGCTTTCTCACAGACCAAGCTCAGCCTTATTTAAGAGCCAGATTTGGCTTGAGAACAACTCTGCAAACCTCTTCCTGTAAGGGGCAGATTGCAATGAGCTACAGCACATGGAATTTGGAGAACCATGGCTCGCGAAGGGCTGTACTGCAAATTGGGGGTGGAGGGAGGCACCTTCCACCACCGCAGTGAGGAGTAGCAAAATGAGAAATGATAGGGCACAGCATGGCTGAATGGAGAGCAGATGTTGCAGATGGATAACATGGCTAACTTCTTGGCCCCGTTTCACAGCGACACAATACATCACATTCAACGATAAATACGGATTACAAAATACTTGGTGCTTCTGCTCCCATCACCTTGTTCCCAGACTCTGTGAAATGGTCCATGTTTAAATACAATCATTTTTTTGGAAGGGTTACTGTAATCCAGATCATGGGGTGCAGTTTGGTACAGACTGAAATTCTTCCCCAGGCAGCGGTTTTAGCAGATATCTGCTAATTGTGCTAGAAACAACCACGCAGAGTGAAGGGGAATTCAGCAGGAGATCAAGATTTCTCCAGTCCCTTCTGCCACAGGGCATAGCGTGGTCATGCATACACCCTAAAAAGCTTAAATACCTCTGTCCAGGCAAACATTTAGAAAGTATGCCATGTCTTCACTCGCCAACTTTCCATGTCAGGTCAGTTTTTGCATGTGAAGAAAGTTAATTTTTATTTAATCTGCAGTCAGCTGATGTACCAATCACAAATACCCACAGCTCATGGAAATACTATTTTTTCAGGCAAAACTACTAAATATCCAACCAGTATCTCAGTATATGAGAAAGCAGATCACAAGCACTGAGCAACATGACAGACAAGGTTCAAGGCTGCCTGTGCTGCCTAGTGCTCTTGGTGGAGCAATACCATGAAGTGAAACGAAAACAAGTCCCTAAATATTGAATGCATATCGCTTTAAACTGGATTTGGAGGCACAGCTGGGAAAACATTAAGGGTTTTGAGTACATTAGGTGGTCAAACTCCCTGTTTTCTCCATGTCTTAGATGCATGCCTGCTAAAGGGATGCCATGGCATCCGGCGCTAAAGCGGGAGAGTCGCATTCACTCCCAGGTATAGTTGAGAGGTACACCACAGCTGGTACAATGTTTGCTGATGCCCTGGCAAGGGCAACATAAAGGCCTGGCACACCTGCATGGACTGTAGCGTGCCAGGCAAAGACAAGTTTGCAGTGGGGCCCTTTAAGCTTCCAGTGTATTAACTGTTTTAGTCAAATTATTCAAATTTTGGCTCCAAAGAGTAGGATGCATTTGCTTACACCTATCGAAAGCAAACACAAAAATTTCAGTCGTTAGGCATAATTAGCACTGATAATCTTTTAACACTGAAATACATTAGCATTTGTTTTTCTCCTCCACTCCCTACACCCTCAGGTGTTTGAGCACCCCAAAGACCCAAACAGTAGCATGTGTTGTACCTCTCCTTGCTTTGCAGGTGGGAAACACAGAACATGACGTGCAGGATGCCCAAACGAAATGTGTGGCTTTAACCCCAGAATAACACTCTTTCAGGGCAGAAATCAGATTTGCCTGAATTCAACCTGAAGTAAAGTAACAAATGGTCACTCCTGGCATTACAGTTTACAGAAGGCGTGGTGACTCTCTTTTAAACCTACTAACTTGGCGCAAGGAGTTCGAAAGTATCCCTGAAACCTCTCCAGGTTTTTTTTAAATACCTGAAGGGGTGTCCTGGATGAGGTGAGCTAGCCCTCCAGCTTTCCTTCTGGTGCTGTTCCAAGCTATACATACAGAAACCCACGAAACTCTGCGCAGACCGATGTGCTCCTACGCCTACACACAAATGTGCCAATGCAATTAGCTGTAATTGCTGGGAAACAGACTCAGTCTGTTATCTGCCACGTTTTAAACTAATGATCCAATATCCTCCATCTGTCTTCATTAAAACACGCTTTAAACTGACACCAGAACGGCAGTCAAAAAATTTGCATTCAGCTCCTTGGGGTAAGTTAGTTGCAGCGCTCAAGTTACGGATCAACAGCTGAGAGGGAGCGAGATCCCAAACAGAAATGCAGGCTGAAATCTGCTCCCCCTGAAACGAGGCAAACAATAGCAGCTTCCCAGGGCGGCTGCTGCTGCTGCTGCTGCTGCTGCTGCTTGGAATCATGCACAGCTCAGCTCACTCCACCCAGAAGTCTATCAGCGCGCTCGCAGAGAAAGTTCAACCCCAAGAACTTTGATTAAGCTTTGCAAAGCTCCCGGGTCTGGGAGGGGTGGAAAAAAGGTGCTTTTGTGCACCCACCCCCCCAGCCCCCTCCCCTCCCCTAAAAAAAGAAAGAGAAAATAAGCGAGCAGAAGGAAAGCGTGGAATCTTACCCTTGATGGTCTGTAAAAGTCACAGCAACAAAGTTGCTGCCCTCCATAGCACTCCGGTACACTCCTCTCTTCTCATTTACACGCAGCTTTATCCCCTCCCAACACCAACACTCGTGGTCGCAGCGCCAGGACATTCATCTAAGAAAGCAAAGCCTCTCTACTCTGGGAAATGGGCATCACACGCTGCTCTCCGGGTCCCCTAAAATCCAGGGCGGACCCGCTCTGCCATGCACTGTCCTGGTTAATAAACTTACTCCAAGTTTCCTACTTCTTACTTCACTCACTGGGCTTGGCTCCTTGCCAAATTCTTCCTTT